>VZRR01008592.1:148712-188850 GCA_013398015.1 Oreocharis arfaki
CGCTTGCCGGGCGGCCGTGGTGCAGGTGAGGAGGGGACTTGGGAAGCTCTGGGGAATACCCGCTGTCCTGCCGGGCCGGGGGTCGCGGGTGGAGGGGTTTTCTGGCGGGGCTGAGGGCTGGTGTTTGAGGAACCGGTGTTAACAGCGCTGTGGTTTTTCTGATGATGAAAGAGGTTGGAGTGTCGCCCTGCGTCCTTGGCGTTTAAACGAAGCCGGCATGTGTTCAGCAGCGGGGGTTTTCATGCAACACTTCACTGCTGCGGCTCCAAAGGCGCTGCTCGCGATTAATGAGTTAAGCTGCTCGTTTAAAATAATCCTCTCCACCTCCCCTAATGTGCCTGGACCGATTGATCACCCCCACGCACCCTCAATCATTATACAGTGATAAATGTTGCTTTCTGTGCTGAGCGTTGTTTGTTTTCAAAGATCCCTGGTTATTTCCCTTATTGATAAATAAGTTCCTTCTCCTTCCTGCTCCCCCCTCCCTTTTCTCCTCCCCCAGAATTAAATTCCTGAGCAACAGCAAAAGCTGATGTCAGTGCTTCAGCTTGCATTGGGGGAGCTCTGAGCACAGGTCAGTAATTTGCGGATTCGTTAGAAGGAAGAATGCGATGCCGTGCTGTTCTGATAGGGATATTTGGATTTTTCTGGGCATGGATGCGTTTATCCCTCGTATTGCGGTAGTTATCGACAGCTCCCTGGTGGGAGCTGGGTGCTGCATAAGCATATGTAGGAGCGACCATCCCTGTCCCAAGCAGCTGGTGATGACGAACGCATTGGGAATGGTTGCCAGAGGTTCCATCTCCCTCTGTTTCGGGGTAATAAGGCAGACCCCTCTCCTGCAGGAAAGGGTCAGGATATCCAAGCAGCCCAAACAGGTAGCACTGAGGATTGCGCCTGGCAGCGCAGGGGCCATGATAACCTTGAGAGCAGCTTGCCCGTGGAGCGGTGTTTGACGTTGGTGTGCATTGTCTCATCCTCCTGCGCCGAGGCAAAGGCTTGGGGCACGGCTGCGGAGAGCTTTGTTTTCGGAAGGACTCAATGCACGGGAACTGGTGCTTTTGGGTTTGGCCTTGCCTCTGTGTGCCTCTGCTCTCGGTGTCGGAGGGCGGCCATGCCGGGAGGACTCTCTCTGCAGAGGAGGTTTGTTGTGGTTCGGGTCTGCGTGGGGGTTTCTGCACTCGCTTCGATTTGGCTTGTAATAGCTCCCAAAACGAAATAAGCTGTGGCATCGAGAAAGGCCTCCTGGCCATAGCGTATTTGGGATTTTAAAACACCTTCAAGGATTTTGCAGGCGTCTTGTCCCCAGTTTTGCCTGGCACAGCCACAGTGGCAGAGCCTGGATGTGTAGGATTGTCCAAAGGGCTGGGAGAAGAGTGGACAGGCAAGAGTGTGAGCAGCACAGGGATGCCCAGATGCCTCTTTGCAGTGGCAGTAGGCAGAAATTCCTGCCCTTGGCCCATTGGCAACACAATTGAGAGGCGCAAACCTGAGGCTGGAAGGTTTCCAAGCTGAGATGACAGCAGCTCACACCAAAAGTCTTCTAACCCAACAGATTGTCCTCCTGTGGTTTTCAGTTGTCCCTGCTTAGACATAAGGTAAGGAAAACCTGGATCTAGCATTGTTGTTCAAAATCTAGCCTCAGCTAAGCTTGGGAGAGCTGAGCAAAGTGACCAGAGTCCTTAAGGAGCATTCACTGGGGACTCTGTACGGAGATTATTCTTGCTAATACTGCACCGTGTTTGTCTGCAGAGTATGTTTTTGCTGGGTGCCAGGCACCTCGCTGAGAAAGCCACTGAGCCTCCGGAGAGCTTATATTCACCTAAAATTAAATGCAACATCACTTTTACTACGAAAACACCCCTGAGGGCTGGGTAGGACTAAGCTGTAGTGTCTGTCCCATGGTGCCAAATTGGATCTTAAGAGGTGGGAGAAACCTCTCTTCTCTCCTGTGCAGCCCTGTCCTTCCCCAGGAAATCTCCAAAGGCTGGAAACCCGTTGTGGCTCTGGATTTCTGAAGGGACTTCTTTTGGCATGAATATGAGTCCCCATTCCATCCCTACCCCTTACCTGTGCACCAGCTGCTCTAATCTACATGAGGGATAGGAATTTTTCCTCTTTGGATTCACTTCCTTGCCTTTAAACAAGGCTTTTCTTCGGGATCAGAGGTTAATTTCTCTGGTGCGCAGCTCGGCTCCCAAAGCCCTGGGCACAGTCAGGTGCAGAGCGTGTTCACACTCTCAGGAATGGAAGGAGGAGAAGGAGGTGCTCCAGCGTTTGGCAGCTCTGATTTATGGTGCAGGCTCATAGGACGCTGCCATCGTACTGAAACAGTGCCAGCAAAGTGAATCTGATAGAGAAGGAGGTGATAAAGAGAAGGAGCTCGTGGATGCTGACCCCTCTCTCCCAGTAGGACAGCCGGGATGCTGCACTGGAAGTCTGCAGACCTTTTTCCTCTCTGCCATGTGTTTAATGGCAGTGTTAAGGGGGAGATGGTTGCAGAAATTCCCAGGTGCTCACGGTCGCTGGGTCTCACTGCACTCTTTCCCTTGCTGCTATGCAGAGAAACTCCTGCAGCCAGAGCGGCAATGCAGTCATCCTGTGGGGAAAGCTTTGACACTCCTCTGCATCCCCATGCCCTCTGGGTTTTAAAACCTGTTTTTCAAGCTTTACATTTCTTCTCTGAAGAGACACCTGTCCCGCCTGATGCCAGTGGGAAGGAGGCACTTGACGTAATTATGGCAGGCTCAGGGAAGGGAGGTGAGTGGCCTGGGAGCATTCATCAGATAAGAAGCTAAACAAGCTCTCTGCTCAAGATTTTCTCAGGCTTACTCAGGAGACCTGGGTGTACTTCTGTGTGCAGGATTATAACGCAGCCAGGGGAGTGTGAGGGAGGGTAAAAACTGACCGTGCCAAGGTGCTGTGCACTGCTGGTATCAGGGGCTGCTGTCAAAGCCAGGCGGGGCTTGTGGTGTGATTAGTGGTAGTGCAGGTTCCTGCAGGGACAGTGGGTGGTGTAGTGCACCCCAGAGATGGCTTTTCCTGTGCATCTGATGGAGGGGGAGGCCATGACATGTCTCATCCCTGTGGGACAGCTGTTTTGCCAGAAGTGGGCCAGCAGCTGAGACTATGGTGAGACATACCAAGCTCTGGTCATGGTCAGTGCCTTGGTCACCCTGTCCCCTCTTTAGCATGAGTTCATGGAGCAAAAAAAATCTCTTTCTCTTCCAAGAGATGTTTCTAGACCTTCTACCCCAAACCTTTGGGCCCATGCTGTCCAAGAGGCTCGTTTGGTTCTCAACCATCTTCACTCTCCAAGGAGAGTAAGAGTAAAGGTGGCCCACACTGGCGGGCTGTGCCTGGCACAGAGCCCTGCCCAGACTGTGCTGCAGACTGCCATGGCTCCTATAGGATGGCTGGCTCAATTTTTCTGCTATTTGGCTCTTCCTCTGAGGTTTTCTAGACCCAGCCTGGACCAAGATAATCTAGGCTGGTGTGCATGAGGCTTCTTCCTTTGCTTTGCCCAGGGCTTCCGTGGGGTTGGTTTTGCTGCTTTGGATCTTCATTTTCCCAAAGTGACAGGTATTGTTTGCATGGTGTCTTGGAAGGATCAGCATTTCAGAAGACAAGTGACGTGCTAGCCCAGGCTGGGTTCGGAGGAGAAGCTGGAGGTGCTCCCTGGAAGCTGGTCCAGTACAGAGTCTCGTGTTGTAAACAGGGAGCAATAACAGGGCAGAAATGCAGGGACTGTGTACATTAAGCTGAAACTTACTTAAGAGTCTCCCAGGAACTTATCTGGGGCCGGAAATCCTTCTTTGATTCCCTCCTTTCTTCCCACTCCTCTTATGCCTTTTTCCATGTTGTTTTTGTGTGTGGAAAGCGCTCATGTGTTCAGGTATGTCTCGTCTGCCTTCACTATATTTTCTTTAAATAAAGTGTTCTCTTGAGGCAGAGACCTTATGTTCTTCAGGAATTTCTCCAGAGTCCTTCAAGGTCCTCTAGCAATTTGCAAAAGAGGCTCTCTGTGTGGGGTTTCTGCATGCTGAGTTATGGGGAGCATTATTTCTGAGTCCCCTGATGACTGGGAACAAGTCATTTGGCAACCAGAAGGGCAAGACAACGTGTTCTGGTATTGATGCTTGTTCTCCTTTAAGGGAGAGAGGGGTTGGACCAGCTGAGCTGCTGAGGTCCCTTTAAACCTAAATTATTGCATGACTAGTCCATAAATACCCACCGTCCTGCTTCTCCCAGGCTTTTGTAGGATGCCTGTTATTAGGCAGTGCTGGTGAGGGGACATGAATGAGGTGGACCACTGCTTTGATCCTGTATGGAGAGTCCAGTGACAGCATGACCCTGGCATCCTCTCCTCCACCACGTCCTCCAGCCCTGCTAATGATGCAGTGCGTCTTTCCGGTCCGGTCCGTCTCTGTCAGCCCCCATTACTCATCCAGCACGGAGGTGCGCAGTGTGCCCGCATCCCGGCTTTTCAGCTCGCCTCTTTTCGGCTTTTTGACAGGGGATTTAGTTCTCTGAGGAGCTCTGCTGTCTGCAGCTAACACATGCTAATTCAGCTGATGCAGCAGAAGCTCTGGGAGAAATCTCAGTCTATTAGGGCATTGCAGGTTTTTTTGCATCGAGCCAGTCAAGCCTTTTCCACGCGTTAAACCTGTGCCTGCGTAAATCACGCGTCTCCCATTGAAATCCAGACCCTCCAGAAAAAGAGGGTCCATCCGTCTCTGGGGCTTGCTGCTGAAAAGAAGCAACCAAGAAGTATCTACAACATCTGATTGTTTTTGCGTTGCCTCTAACAACCCTCATTTCCAAGCTTGCGATGGCAGCCTGGTCCTCCTTGAGCCGTGGCTTGAGTGGAGTTATTCATGCCATCTTCATCTGCCTTGGCCGGCAGCCCTGCGTGGGGAGCGGACGGGCGCAGCCGGAGCCTCGCTTGGCACTTGAGGCTGTTGAGGGCTGGTGCAGAGAGGGTGCCAGCACTGCTGACTGGAGCTAGCCCATGAAAAGCCACATTAACCACTTTGCTGCTGTCGGGGACCTCGCAGAGATGTCCCCGCCAGCTGTGCTGGCTCAGCAGGGCTGACACCCAGAAGCCAAGCAAGCCTGGAGCTGTCCTTTACACCTTACCTGCTGCTCACCTCAGGTTCAGCTCTTCTGGTGGAAAGTCAGAAGGATGCAGCAGGGCAGGAAGGTGACCCACGGGGATGAGCCTCCAGCCAAAACTGAGCCAGGGCCCTTTGAATTGCTATGTGGGGTGATGAAGAGACAAAATGCCTCCCACACATCAAGGGAAGTTGACTGCTGCAAAAAAAGCCGAATGCAAATCTCTGACTGGGCAGAATCTCCCCAGACACATCCTTTTGTAAAGCACTCTCATTGTACCATTAAAAATAGATCGGCGCGTTCTCTGCTTGCTTGCTGAATGCTGATGCCTGTTAATTCTGTGTCATCCTCGCAATCCCTTCTGCTTTGAGCTTGGCTGCCTCGTTGTCTGGCACCTGAGCAAGGTTCATTCAGCAGTGCCTGGTGCAGAGATAAGAGTGAGCTCTGTTGGAGTCCAGCAGGACAGGTGAGAAGGTGACGGTGACTGAACTGGTCTTAGCTGGGGGTCAGCCAGCCCAAAAAGGGCAAGGTTTGGTGTGATCACCCCAGCTTTCACTTGCAGGGTCAGAAGCAGGGCTGAGTGAGACCTGCTGGTGTGGAGATGAGTTGGAGGATGTTTAAGCTCTGAGTGGATATCATGAGACATCTTTTTTTTTTTTTTTTTTTAAGCTGGGGTTAAAGTACACATATATGTCATGCTTAACATCTGCCTGGAGTTGGTGAGGGCAATGTTGCTGACTGTTTCCTCCAGCAAATGAGTCTGTGTAGTTTGCCACCCACAATAGCAGTGATAAAATGGATTCAGAGAGAAGAGCCATGTTACGAAGTGCTGCAGTACCCAGCTCTCAGTCAGGAGGCCAGGCTGCAGGATTTCATACATGAAGAGCTGTGGTATCTGACCAGCAAGCCGTGGCTCGACAGGGCAGTGAGGATGGAGGAAGGACCTGCAAACCACTTTGTTTGACTCCTGTGTCACCTCGGATTAAGAACAAAACCAGCTGGTAATGAATCATGGCCCCCAAGGGAAAAGGAGAAGAGTGGGGCAGGAGCATCAGCTTGGGCTTTGCCTGTCTTGTGTGTTTTTTCTAGATAAAGGTAATCCTCCAAAACTCAGAGCTGGTGCCTCCTCACTGTGGCTGTGGTAGGAAGTAGAACCTGAGCTGACACATGCTAATTCATCCCAAACCTGTGAGCAGTTTAGCTATTGTGTGCATATAGGAAGTTCAGCAAGTCTTGAACCAGGTCAGAAAAGTCTTGTAAAATGTGTTTGCTGCCCTAGGGAATGTTTCACCTCATGGAGTACCAGCATAGTCCCTTGCATCTGCATTGAGTTCTGGATCTCTTAGGGAGATTCACAGTTTTGTGGGAATTGGGTGGCATAACTGTGGACATTGGCTTCTGCTGGCTGGAAACCTGTGCTGGGATCTGCACCTCAGTTTGCTCCGGTACTCATCAGAAACTGCAGACAACTTGACTGAAGGCAACAACATCATTATTCTTCACTGAGGCAGGGGTCCTATTTGTCATTCGATTATGGGGGCCTAAGGACACTGCACTGGGCATTAGCCACTGTCATTAGTCACTGCACAGTGCAGCGACTGTCCCTGTGTCTGCTGAGTGCTTACTTTGGCCTCACCTGGAACTGTCTCCGGCACTCTGCTGAGATGGACAAGTTCCTGTCACTGGGGATTGTGCTTAAGAAGTGAAATGCTATATTTATCCTCAGCTTTGAAGAACCACAGCTTAATCCTGTGCTTTCTTTCACTTGGTGTGTAGGTGTTGTGGAAAATAGGACCCAGGTCCTGGAGACCCTTTCTCCAGGAGACTGCAAATGCACCCAGCAGGTATTAATGGTGTTTGTTGTCCTGGGACGAGAGAGCCAGACCAGCCCTGCAGAAGTATCTGACTGCATACCTTTCTGAGCTGCCTTAGTCTGCTCTTGTTGTCAAAAGGCAAAGCACCTTCTCCCCAGGATAAACCTGCTGGGCTCATGGGGTCATGCAGCAGATGGTGGGGGTACCAGGCAGTGGGCAACAAGGGCCCTTGAAGATCAACAGGACTAGGTTTCCCTTCTCCAGCGTGACATGTCCTCTGTGATGTGTGCCAAGATGCTCAAAGCAGAAGGTGCTTTTAGCTCTGGGATGAGAGTGCAGCCAACTCTTGGCTTGGCAGGGTGAGAATGGAAATGGGATAGCTTTGGTATTAGAAAGCAGCATGCCTGGGAGCAATATCCTAGGCATGGGCAAAGGCAGTGATTAAGTGGCTGGCTGGTCATGGATAACCTTTGGTGTTGGCTTTTGTAGGCTTTAAAATGAAAGCTTGTGTTTATACTAAAGGGGAAAACCATATAAATCATGTTAAAAGCACAAGTCTAAGAGGAAGAGATACTGCCTTTGTCATCTAGACTCCAGCTAAATTCCTTTCCCTGCTGTCCCCACTGGCTTTTTCTGACCGGATCTCCAGACTGACCACCATGACTGCAGTCAGAAATTTTTCTGGGATTGGCCAGTCTATAAATCCCTAACTGCACTTTTTTGGTGGAAACAGGCTAGGTGGCAATTCATTTGCAGTCATAACCCATCCAAAGATGCTGGCACGACATCAGGTGTTGGGAGAGGATGAGGGTTCCCTTTGCTTGGCTTAACTGCAGCCAAGAGAGCCAGTCTGCCTTATGGGGTGAGGGTGCATGGGAAAGACTCTCTTGTAGCTGGGTACAATTTTCTTTCATCCCTGAGCTGTCCCATGCTACCAGCCACGTACCCAAGGCTGAGCACCTCCACACCAGTGCTGCCACGTGGCTCCACGTCACGTCCTTGTCCGGTGTGAATGCACCATCTGGCACTTTTGTTGAAGGACATCCTGGCCCTTCAGCCACGTCCTCTGGTGGAAAACACCTTCTGGACCACAGGATGCAGGTGCAGAGGGCAATGGGAGATGCAGGGAGGCGAGTGGGTGCTGTTTGGTTGCATGCAGCTCGTTGCAGGGCTCTCTGGCATGCTGCTTCCAGCCTACAGGAATTGAAAGGAGACTGCGGCATAGAAAGGAGGAGAAAAAAAAAATTAAAGGAATCATGAGATCAGGAAGCTTGAAACCCTGGCAAAAGTGCAGTGTTTGCCTCCGGGTGATGTGCTGTGGGAAAAAGGGAATGCTGCCCTTTCCCTCCTTCCTGAAGTGCTCCCTCCGTGGAGGGGCATGCGCAGGAGCTCTTGTCCCAGGAGGAATGTGCCTGGGGTGTGCAGGGAGCCAAGATGGGGTTGTAAGATCAGGGTGGATGAGGCTGTGGGGGACTCCTCTGTCTGCCATGTGGGTGTCAGGGGTTAGAACAGGGAAGTGGATCTCAGCTTGGCTTAACTGACACCAGGAAAGTCATTGCCATTTCCCCTACATCTTTGTACTTCTGGGGCTTCGGAGATGTCATTCCTCCCCGTGCTTGAGATTCACTAGGGAAAGGTGGACAAGCAGATTTTGTGTCTGAGTTAGTGGATGTGGTTAGTGGTGTTTCCCAGCCTCCTTTTAAGGAGCAAAGGGAAAAAAAAAAACCCACTCCATTTTTCCATCGTCAAGCAGAGAAATCTTTTGTGCTGCCTCTTAAAGGGACCTTGAGTAACTGCTGAGAAATCGTCATCAGTTACATCACCTCCAAAACGGCTGCTGCAGGCACCTGACAGCTTTGTCCCGCTGTTACTCTGGGGAATCATTATGCTCCAAATTCCTCGCCCTTGGAGAAAGCCTGCACGGCTCGCTGGGAGGGAGGAGCCGCTGCGCAGTTTATGATGCTGTGAGTGGCAGAACAGGATCGGGAAGATGGGCTGAGGTTCCCAGCAGATGGGGTAGAGCAGGGGGCACATCCTGGAGTTTCCTAACCTCATCCCATTGGCGAAGCTGGGTTCATCAACCCGTGCGGGGCGCAAGCATCTTTCTGGGAATGAGCTGAAGGCGCTGCAGTAGCATCGCCTCGGGCCGGAGAGCTGCCGTTGCCTGGCAGCTGCGGGTTTCCAGGGAAACCAGAGGTGCTAACTTGTTAATGAGCCCCGCGTCCCTGATTGCTGCTGCAAAATAATAATAATTAGTAATGGTCCTGTGATTTAGGAATCCCTGAAACAGCATGAGCCAACCGAGGGGAGTTTGCTAAGTGCTGAAGCACTTGAAAGAAATGAGGGGATGAGGAAGGAAAAAGGGTGTGGGGCTTGGAAAAACTGCTGCGTTTTGCATCTTTGGAAGTGTCTGGAGAGCTGGGGTCCAGTGGGGTTGTGTCAGCATCCCAGCAGTAAGCCTGGAGCTCGTGGCAGGGCTGATCTGGATGGGTGGAGGAGCCCTGCCAGGCAGCATCTCTGTGCAGGGCTCACAAGGCACAGATATTTCCCCCAGCCCCCAGGGCTGCAAGGGGAAAAGCCGAATCACTTAGGTCAGTGCCACTGAGTCCCAGGTGGAGATGGCAGTTCTTCAGGAATGGCTGCTTTCAGATTACTGGGGACAAACAAACAAATGTTTCTCTGTGGTGCTCTTATCCCTTGGTAAACTCAAGGTGGAGATGCCACCAGAAGAGTGTGCTCCTGGGAGGAGCATCACGGGGAGCGTGCTGTAGCTCCAGTCTCACTGGTGTGACGGAAATGTGTTCCTGCGGCGAGGCTGGCCTGCCTGTGGCTGTGGGGGGAGCATCCCCTTGATGGGGCTGCCTGTGGGTGGTAGAGCTCTCCAGGACACAGCCCTAGCTTGGTGCAAGGAGTGGACATGCTGGTTAGTGAGGTTTGGGGTTGCTGTAGAAACCTGCTACCCTTCCAGCTGATGTCTCCAGTAAAAGAGAAACCAGATCTGTGCCCTTCCCATATCACACCTGTCAGCTGGGGGCCTTGTGCAAGATGAGAAGTCAAGGGGAGTGGCCTCCATCTGGGTGTTCTGTGTTGGGCCAGCACAGGGATGAGTTCTGTGGCCTCTCATGCCACATGGGTAGACTCAGGCTGAGGTGTGTTCTGGGTTTTCTTGCTCTCTTGCCCAGCCTGCCCAGGAGAAGGTCACAGCCAGGCTGAGCACTTGCCCTTAGCTTGGTTTGCCGTATGCATCTCCACCATGCTCGTGACTCCTGTGGCCAGCTCCCCTCACCTACACAGGCATTTGTGGAGGTGACACCGGGGACAGAGTCCCATTGAGTGGGTAGTTGGCCCAGCCCTGTGCTAATCTCTGCCCATCCTTCTGTCCCTCGGCTGCAGTGTGGCCTCTCCCACTGGCTGTCCCCATTCAGCTAAGCCATGTGCCCATCTCCTCATTACAGGCACTCCAGGGAGAGGTGGGATTAAAGGATTATGATAATGTTCTTCAGGAACACTCAAGAAGATTAAGATGGCTTTAATAAACTAGGTAAGAGAGGAACACAGCTATGTTTCTGAAACCCTAATTTAGGTTCCAGGTTAACCTTTTCCCCTGGTCTCCTCTCACCGTGGTGAAAAGATCTCTTACTTTAGCAGTGCTCCATGGCTAAGCCTCTTCCTTCAGTTTTCCTTCTGACCCATCTGAGCAGAAGCAGAAAGGCATCCTCCTTCCTTCTCTAATCTTCCCAGGTACAGGGAAATTACAGTTTGTTCTTCTCAGAGACCATCTCAAACGCGGCCTGCAAGGTACTGTGAAGGTGTCATAGCCTCTGCTGTTACCTGGTGATGAACTCACCACCCCTCAATCTGGCTTTAAAATGTCCTGCGAGTGAAGTTGCTTGTCTGCCTTTGACCTGGCAGAACATACGCAGAGAAGTCTCTGTGTCTTGGTTCTAATGCCAAGGTTACAGCTCCTCATGGTCACACTGAGCTGGGCAGCTCCATCCCCTGTACAGGAAAGAGGGGCAGGATGGACTAACCTTGCCCTGCCTTCCCCACATCTTTTGGGTGGAGCTGGGAATGGGACCTGTTTGATGTGTCACATGTGTCTACAGGGGTTTATCTGGTTGTTCTGCAGCAAGGGGGTTATTAGCTGACCTGGGAAACCTCGTCTGTCTACTCCAATCTCTTCCACCCAAGCTTCCAGTCATCTGCCGAACTCCGTGAAGGCCTCTTGTGCCTGAGTTTCTCTTAGAGTGATAAGGTGATCAGGATCTGTTATCTTTCCTAGACCCCTCTGTGTTTGAGACCCCCAACGTTTACCCCTTGCTCACTATTTGGAGATTGGGTACCGTGTTATATCCAGAGGAACTGTGCAGTGCTGGATCACTCCTTCCTTCCGCTTCACTCGTCCCTCTGCCACAGTATTATCCTAGGGTTTTTTGTCTGTCAACTCTTTCTACTCCCTTTTTATTTCTTGGATGTAATTGGAAGAGCCAAGAAGCATTCACAGCCTGGTGTCCTGATGGGTAAGGGAGGCAGAAAGTGATTTGGGGAGTGGGGTGTGAAAGGAAGACGGAGGGGAAAAGCTGGCTAATTTGCATCCTTTCTGAGTGCCCTGGCTCTATAGCCAAGGGACAGCAGGGGGGCTTCTGGCAAGGCGGTAGCAACGTAATGAGGTGTGTCATATCCCAGCAGGAGCCAGCCTTGCTCCCCCTCAGACCCCCTAATTAGAACTGTTTCAATTTTTAAGCCCCCCTGAGGAGAGCTGGGGGGAGTGGGGTTCCTGCAGCGGGGGGACCGCCCGCCGCCCGCCGAGGGGGCCGCTCTAATTGGAGCTGCGGCGAGGAGCCGCGGAGCGCTCCGTGGGGCCGGGCACAGCGACGCCAGAGTGCCACAGGGCTGCCAAAATGCTTTGTGCCAGGAGGGGCCGTCACTATCGCAGCTTTTAGGGGATCTTTTTTTTCCCTTCTGTAATTTGTAGTAACACATTGGCGAGAGGCAGCAGGGGTGTGATACAAGGGCAGATATGTACTGCACATCCTAATGTGGCCTCCTGGTGGGAGCTTGGATCCCGAGGCTGAAGCCTGGGACATGTACTCCTGCTTTGAGAGGCAGGTCTGGTAGCCCACAGAAGTTTGGGCTGTTAGTGCTGGAGTCACGGGCCAGAGCAAATGCTGGAACCCCCATCCCCACATTCTGTGGCTTTCCATTATTTTCCTACAAGCTGGCAGTGTCCTCCCAGTTTAGTGACTGAGGTCCCTGTCATGTCACCCAGTAGCATGTCTGGCTCAAGCATCTTTTTTGTATCTTGAGCTACCATTGCAGTTGGTGCCTGCAGGTGTGAGAGCTTGTGGGAACTGCTGGCTTACTCGGATCAGGGTGACTCATAAGCCTCCTCTAGTCCATGGACCAAATCCTGATCCTGCAGAAGTCAATGAAAATCTTTATACTGGCCTTTTCAGGCACGTTATTCATAGTCCTCCTAATTCAGATGCATTAAAGCTTCCATGAAGCAGCTTGTGGGTTCTCTCTAAAACACCGTCTGGCAGGAACAAGAGGAGCGTGGTAGTAGCCCAGGCTTATTTTCTGAATGACTGCAGTGGCCTTAAAACCTAATGCCATTAAAACATGCTTGCGGTGACGTGTTCCATTAAAACTTAAGAGGACACCTTGAGCTGAATTCTCCCCAGCCTGCCTACTGCTCTGGCAGACCTCATGGACTGGACATGGAAGAATCTTGTTCTTCACCTCAGAGAGCACCAGGCTCGACCCCCCTCAGCTCCTAAGATGGAAACACAGGGTATTTGTACACCGGGTACTCCTGTATATGAACCTCCTTTCTAAGTCTGTTGAAGTTAGATGCTGAAAAGCAGAAGGCTCTCCAGGGCCATCTCAGTCCAAGTACAGCTTCCCAGCACCTCTGCCATGATGCCTGGCCTGTTTCTTTAAGACAGGAGTAAAGGTCAGCTTGACTTCTTGTCTTCCAAGAGAGGTCATCTCTCGACTTGTCAGGAGGCAAGCTGGCAAAGATACCCGTGAGCAGGCTCTGATAAACAGGCAGGTGAAATCCCGTGTGAGGTGATGAACCTGAGTGAGCAAACCTGATTTGGTGGTGTGTCTGATGGGCCCCGAAATAACTTTTACCATGCAGCAGCAGAACCCTAGAGCTGAGCTAAGCTGCTTCTGTGAAACTGTTAGCTCTGGGCTTGGCAGAGGTCAGAAAAAGCAAATTGAGTGTGAGGAACTGTTGGGCTGGGAACAGGGAAGGAGGTGACATCTTGCCCCATGCAGGTCCCTGGTGTGCCTGCCTCTCAAACATGGCACATCGGAGCTGGCCAGCGTGTCAAAAGGTGTCTGCCTGTGTAACTGGCAGTTCTGTAGATGCTTTGACCTGAAAAGTTCCTTAAATTAGGTCTAAACGTGGTAAGAACTGTGGAGAAGATTAGGGAACAGGCGTATGTGGTCTTTTCCGGGGCAAGTAGTGAGGGTCACCCAGAGGAGCCATCATTTAGCAGGTTTGGAGCAAACCAGGGGAAGGAATTCCTCAGTGTAACTGGCAAGCCATTCTACTCCTTGCCACTGGCCACTGTGCCTGTCAAATCAAAAGCTGAAATGGCTTCAAGAAGCCATTAGACAAATTCATGGAAGAAAGTTCCGCTGAGGGCTGTTAAATACAAGGAGAAAACCTCTGGCTTGGGCAGCTCTGGAGCTGCACAAGCCGGCAGGCTGGGAGAACACACCTCGAAAGCATAGCTTGTTGCACTCTTAGGTTCTTCTGAAGACATCCAGGTGTCATCCTGCCCAGCTGATGGGTTGTCGTCTCCTTTCTTCTCCTTCCAGGTTCAGCACAATGAGTTGGCATTCTGGGCATTAGCAGCGTGAGGAGAATAGGACGGGTGCTGCCCTGCTCACCCCTCGCTCATTCCCCTTGGGGAGACGGGTGCTGGCGTCCCTGCCCTGCCCTTCCACCCCTTGCTCCCCACTCACCATAGAGGGGACTGGCCCGTTATGGCTGGGGACAGGCTCCCACGCAAGGTGATGGACCCCAAGAAGCTGGCCAGCCTCCTGAGGAACGGAGCGGAGGGCACCCTGGTCATCGACAGCCGCTCCTTCGTGGAGTACAACTCCTGGCACGTCCTCAGCTCCGTCAACATCTGCTGCTCCAAGCTCGTCAAGAGAAGGCTCCAGCAGGACAAGGTCTCCATCACAGAGCTCATCCAGCCTGCCTCCAAGATGAAGGTAAGGGATCTGATCCTCACCTTTCCTGGTGGGTGCTCACACCCTCTTCTCTTGTGGGATGCAGACTGGCCTAAGGGACAGGAATACATGGATCCTTCCCCTCCATCCCTTAACCCCAGCATCTGCCAGCATCTCTTTGGCACCCTTTGGAGAGCTGGAGTGTGAGCTCATTTGGCCACAGGGCTGTCCTCGGGGACCTCTTTGTTGCCCCCACCCCACTGACGTGGCTCCCTGCTCCAGCAGCCCTCCCCAAGCAAGTCTAACAGGTATATCAGCCTTAGGACTTGTCTTATGCCAGCAAACAACCCCCCAAAGCCTTCCTGGAGCTGTAAGCTTAATCCCCTGCTAAAAACTCTTCCCCTCCCCTCTGTCATCTCTAACTCCATTCAGGGACATGTAATCCTCCTCCCCTGTGACGCCAGAAGCTCTTATCCGGTGTCATGGCATATTATCTCTCCCAGGCTCCTCTCTCTATCGCTCCTGGTTAAATAATAGAGGTGGCTCTGAGCCACGGAGCTGGGCTGGAGCCCCGGCCGGAGCAGTGCCGGGTGTCCCTGTGGAGCCGTAGGCTGTGTCCTGCCCTCCACGGAGGTGCTGCCGGAGGGCTGTGCCGGTGGGTGCCGAGGTGCTGCCGGAGGGCTGCGCCGGACGATCCCGCAGTGGCCGCGGGACGAGCCCCAGGATGGTTCGCCATCCCAAGGGTGGTTTGCCATCACAGCCCGCCCTCCTGCCAGTTCTCTCCCACCGTTCCCCCACTCCCGCCTTGTAATTTTATGGCAAAGCGAGGGTAATTCAGGCGATTAATCAAATGCTGGGCCCAGCTGGAGCCATCTGCGTCGTGTCCCCCCCCCGCCACCCCGAGAAGCCACCGCTGTCCGCATTGGCTGCCGGTGACATCACCCCGCGGGATCAAGGGGACTGGCAGTGCGGGGGGGCCGGCCTCGCGCCAATCTGCTTCGGTGATGCTCTGGGCTGGGCGATTTGGAGGGGATTGCAGAGACTGATTCCTGAACGGCTTTAGCTGCTCTTAAATCCCCTGGAGAATAAAGCAGAATAATCAGTTTTTCGCAAGCTCCGAGGAGAGCGGAGCGGCCGCCCTCCTCCCGGCGAGGGTCACCTCTGCAGTGGCCGCTGTCACGTGGAGCGGCAGCAGCAGCAGAACAAGCGATGCGCAAGGGGGAGGAAGAAGAGGAGACTGAGAGGGAAGGGGGAAGCATGGAAGGGTTAACATCAGCTGATGCCATCCGCCTGCAAAGCTGCAGCTCGCCAGCTGCAGCGGAGCAGTGGGCTCCCAAAGGGGCCGGGTGGTCCTTCCTGGCATTCCCTGCTCTGTCCCCATAGAAGGACCACGGAAGGATCGTTTTCTCCCGGCTCCTGGATCATTGCATAATGGTCCACGTACTGGCTGGGGACATGATTATAACGAGGCATGCTAAGGGAAGAGAAGAGGGGCGTTGCTATCGTCTTTAATTCCTTTTTGCTTTTCTTTTCGATATGGCTGAAATCCCTCCTGGCATATCCACGAGCAGGAGGCTGCTTGTCCCCGCTGCTGCTGCTCTGCACAGCCCCTGCCATGCCCGCTGCTTGCTGGCTCTCCCAACACATGCAGCCCAGGAATTAATCAAGCTTCAGAACACCCTTGAGAGGTTAAGCCACTTGTCCTGGGAAGCTGTGCTGGGGGGGATCATTGCCGTATTCTCATCTGGCATAAAGCAGGGGTGGTGGCTGTGGCTCAGGGTGTCCAAGCCTCTCTGTGCATGCACTTGTGTGTTTACATTTTGGGATGATGAGCTCTCTTCTCGCCCATTCTCCTTCCTCCCGCCTCCCATTTCAGTCACTCGGGTCATGACTGTATTTTGGGATCCCAGAAATCGATATGATCTGCTGCCTCGAGGTGCATAGATCCTCAGAAGGGGACGCTGAAAGCTAGTTTAGACCTCTGATACCCTGTGTCGTTTCCCTGCCTCCTCTGCCTCCGCTGGTTAACACCCCCCAGCCCTGCTCTGCCCCTGGCTCCTCGCACCGGGGCTGGGGGGCGGGGGGCACGGCTGGCGTGGGGAGCAGATGGCAGGAAGGGTGACATCAGTAGCGCGATTGTCCGGCCCCATTATTCCTCCTGACGGGCCTCCCGCCCTCCTCCTGTTTCCTGCTCCTGGCCGGCCGGGGCTGCCGAGACAAAGGCGGCTGGCAGCGACGGGGGGCTGCCCGGGCAGCCAAAGGGCAGCCCCGAGCCCTCGCCTCGTCCCGCTCCTCCCGCCTCCAGCAAAGAGAGCTCAACCTGCTCATCCCACCCCGGCGATTCTAAGGGTGGTGTTCACCTTTTGGGGAAGGAGATGGGCTGATACAGGGCAAAGCATTTGGGCAAACCCCACCTGGCTGCCAGCTCTGCTCCTCCTGCCTGCGTGCTGGCAGCGGGGGATGGGACAATTTGTCTAATTTGCTTTTCCCAGTGCTTACCCTCCTCTTTTCCATGTTGCTATTAAGGAAGGGTACGATTAACAATGCTGCTGTGGGCTGCAGTTTGGAGTGATGCTGTGGGATAACAGCAGCTCCTGGCTTTTTTTTGGTGCAAGGAGAGGAAAGGACCATTTGGGAAGAAAGAAGAAATGGAGACATTTAAAATCCCTTTCTTTTTTTCAATGAATTATGTCTATGATCCTGGGGTTGTGGCAGCTATAGCTGCCATAGCCACTGCTCCCCAAGCCCTGGTGTGGACCATCTTCCCATGGTGCCCAGTCTGGGAAAAGCTGCAGCATCAATTCCTCTCGCAGTCGTTTCCCTCCACACAAAAATGGTACCAACCTAACTGCCCTGGTTGGTTTTGAACCCTTCTCCCAGTGCTGACAGTAATAAATTCTCACAATAATAAATTCCGATAACAACTGGAATAATTCAGCTCCTCAGTGCAGTTTGGAGAGCAGAGGTTATGGGAAATTCCTGCTTGGGTTTTTCACTTGCATTTCTTTAGGGAAATGTTGAAAATTTTACTTCTTCAAGATCCCCCTGGAAAGTCCACCTCTCAGCCACTTCTCGCTTCTTGAAGTGCAGCAATCTCCAGAGCAGCTATAGCCATGCTTTGAGGCAAGACAAGGGTCTCTTCAGGCAATGGGAATATTTATTTATTTGCATTAGGAGCTTGGCTCTGCAAGCAGCTGTTTTGCTTGAGGGAAAGCTGGGGCTTATTTTTGAGCCGGGTGCCTGGCTGCTCTTTATGTTGATGGAAGCCCTGTTATTTCAGTGGGGTGATTCACTGTGTTTTGAAACAATACGTGACTGAGATGTCAGTAGTAATTGGGATAATAATAATAGCTCGCTCTTATCTTAGCCTGGATCACCTGTAGAGCGTCATTATTCCTGCTTGGCAGCTGGGGAGAGATGGAGCTGGGACCCAGGCTGTGTGGAACCACGCAATGCTGGGGACTAATGTCCATATGGGAGTTACCTCCAGCCAGAGCTGGGGACAGTGATGGGGAGCACAGGGCTTGGCACAAAGGCGATGAATGGATGGTCTCAGCTGGGGTTTGGTTGGAGCTGTTGGCTGGGTGGTCCTTGCTCCAGGCTGGTCGTACCCCTCCAGCCAAGATTTTAGCAGGGAGGAGGTTTGTTCCTGGGGAGTTGCTCTGGGGCACCTCCAGCACTGGAGTGGGCCAGCAGCTTTTCAAAGGCGTGCATGGGTTTGCAAGCCCCACTCAGCATCTACTTGGAGCCAAAAGACTTGCTGCATCTTGGCCCTGCTGTCCCTTGCTGGATGGATATGGGGACCCTGTCTGGAGGTTACTTCAGCAGTCTTGGGATGACAGCAACTCCCGTGGAAGTGTTGCTTCTCAGAAGGATACCTCTGTTGCCAGCTGTGTCCCTGTCCTATGCCAGCACCTGGCAGAAGCAGGAATCTAGGATGGAGCATCTCTTCAGCTTTACCCTCCTCCTCTGCCCCAGTTAGCTTTTAGCCTTCCTGTGTTTAAGGCCAGAGATGGGGCATTTCAGGAGGGCATGAGATTAATGGGAGACCCATATGCTTGATTAAACATCTCTGTCGTATTTCCCTTTGTAGTGAGGAGCCGGGATGCCAGTGCAGGCTCCTTGTGTGTTCCATGAGGGCTCCTCAGGACCCTCCTGCAGGTATCCTCACCCCAGCAAGCTTGGTATTTATTTTCTGCAGCCAGGCCATGCGAGGCCAGCGCTTGTTTGGCATTTACATTGAGTGAAACCTTATAACTTTAATAAGATGTAAACCGTGTCGCACATCTCTGCCGTCGCTCAGCAACCCTGCAGTAATGGCCCAAACAAAGCCTTCCCGTGTGGAGGGAACACTAAATCCTATTGTGGGATAACTCTGCTCAGCCAGAGCTGGTATCTCTCCTGCAGCCTCCTCAGCCTGGACTGTGCAGCTGGGATGAGCCCCCGCCCCACCACAGAGTGGTCCCTGTGCTTTTGGGGGAAAAAGATTTTGCTGGCATGGGGCTTCAGGGTGAGAACTGGGTCTTTGGGATGTGCTAGGGAGCCTTGAAGGGCTAGGCAGCTGCTGAGGACTGGTAGATTCCCGATTCTAAACTGGCTTGTCAGCCACTGTGTTTCCCTCCAGCTATGCTCAGGTGACCTCCCACAGAAGTCCTGCTTCAAGATTGGCTGAGGAAAAGATGGCTGGGGTAGATCCTCATCTGGCTTATCCCAGGCGGCTTCAGCCGTTTTTCAGTGTCTTATTTTAGAATTCCCATGTCCTTTTCTCTTCCCTCTTATCCTGCCCTTTCATCCCAACTGTCATCCTGCTGAGCTGTGGGGGTGCCAGGCTGGGGGCAGGTGGGTCCTTTGAGCCCCGCCTTGGCCGTGCAGCGGCAGGATCGGTGCCCCAACGGGGATTTCTGTTGGTGCGGGGCTGTCCTTCCGCTGCGGCGCAGAGATGTGATGAGCTCAGCTAAATCAGTGCTCCCTGCAGTTTTATTTGGATGATGCTCACGTTGCTGAGCAGGGAAGCACCTGCAGCAGGGTGTGAAAGCAGCATTAATAGTGACGGCAACCCTGAGCGAATCTGCTCTGGTGGTGACACAGGGCTTGGCAGTGAGACAGCAAAACGAGGCGCGTGTCCGTGAGTGGTACCTCGTTCAAGTGGTCTTCTAAAGACATTTTGGAGAGGGCTTGGCGCAGGATGGCCAATAGTGCTCCAGCACTAGCTGGAGAAGAGTGCAGCTTGCACACATTCCCTCCTTCCCTGCTTGCTGCTGCCTCCCCCTCCTCCCATGATGTGATGGATGTGCCTTACCCCGCCATCTGGGAGGGTAGGCGCTCTCAGGGCAGTCATGTGCCATACACCCAGCTCTTCAGCAGGTGAGCTGAGCTGTGCCTCTGTGAGCATTTTTATCTTCTCTTAGTGCATGGACCTTCAGGTAGGTGTGGGAATGTCTGGCTGTGCATTGAGTGCTCTTGTTTCAATACAGTCATCACTGGGCATGAGGGAACTCCTGCCTGCAGTCATCTGCCTGCCTGCAGATTATCCCACCATCTGACCTGCCCCAGAGGCCCTGCAGTGGTGGGCAGCTCAGTGCTGTTTGGGGTATGTAAAATCGTGTGAGAGCAGCCCAGGAGCTCCTTTCCCTCTTCCCAGTTTATCCCTGCAGTGTGCAGGCCCCAGCACACATCACAAAAGGAAGAAAGAACATCACCCTGAACATACACCAAGCAAAAGAAGAGACTTCCCCTCTCCTTCAGTCCTTAGGGGTGATCTGCAGGTTTGGGGCGTAGTGCCTACAGAGGTGTTACTGTGCTAGGCATGGTGTCTCCAGGCTGAGCCCTGAAGAGCTGTTGATGCCGCCCCACTGATCCAGCTGCAGCACAAGGGCTGTGCTGGGAGCACCCCTGCCTGCAGAACCACTCCCAAATCTCTGTGTCCCTGTCCCTGTGACACCAGCCAGGCTGAGGAAGAGGAGTATCTGAGGGCAAAAGTTGGCTGGGGAGGAGGTGGTGGAAGAAGTGCTGATTTCTGGGTGCAGTTAAGTAACAGCAAGCTGAGGGTGGGCATTGGGGAAGAATGACCCTGTTTTGGGTAGGATGCTCAAAAGCACTCATAGTTGGTGGGGCTGCTCCAGTGGGCCCCTCTACTGACACATTTGCTTGTAGCCATGGAGCAGAGTCCTAGCCTGGCTGGACACTCCATTTGGCGGTCAAAACCAGCTTGTGGAAATGATGTGGAGCTGGAATTTCCTGCTTGTGTGACCACTAAATTCAGCTTTGCTTCCCGTGCTGGTGTGGACAGCCGCATCCTCAGTGCTCAGCCCATTTCTCTGACGCCCGTTTTTTGCCTCCTGCAGGTGGAGGCGGAGGACCACCAGGACGTGGTGGTCTACGACCAGAGCACGCGGGACGTGACCGGCCTGGCTGCTGACAGCTTCCTCTCCATCCTCCTGGGCAAGCTGGACAGCTGTTTCCACAGCGTCTCCATCCTCACAGGTAGGAGCCCTGGGTTACCACTTCATCTGATGCTCACGCCCTTAGCCTGAAGTGACGGAGCTGTGGCCATCCCTGTCCGTGTGCACCTGCTTTCCTGGCCACCAGTGGCTGTGGTGGAGGAGGGCAGCCCTGCGTGCAGGCTGAGGAGGCTCAGCCCACACTGGCATCACTGGGTCCTCCCCATGCCTTCGTTCCTTGCACTGTTCGTCTCCCTGCCGCTGCACCCACCAGCCAGGGTGAATGAAAGAGGGGGGTACAAGGGGGTTGGGGTGGCATGGATCCAGCCATCCAAAAGCTGCCCTTTGTTCTCCCATCCCTGCGTTGCTTCATCCCTGGTGAATATGCCAAGGACCAGACCTGGTTCAGGCACTCTGCTCCCTCTTGCTGCTGTTAAAGGGAGGGCAGGAGAAGAAATCCATGGATGTACTGGAAAGGAGAAGGATGGCAGGGGCAGAGGGTCATCACTGAGTGAGTCAGGGTCTGATGGAGATGATGCTCTCCGGGCACAAATGTGCAGGCAGGAGGAGGCATGTGCTGCCCTAATTACGGCCCTTCTGCAGTGAGGCAGGCGGCTGATGAATGAAAAGCTCCGACCCAGTAGAGAGGAGAAGAGAGAGGCAGCAAACTGCCTAAGGGAGGGAGAGCTGAAGCTGCCTTTGATTCCTCTTGGCTGGGACAGCCAGGCATCTGCCCTGATGGCTGCCTACCTCTGAGCTTTCTGCCCATGGAGGGGTGGGCAGGCACTGCCCCTTGCAGCCCCTCAGTCCCACTGAGCTCAGCCACGCTCCTGAACAGTGCCGAAAGCACAGAGATGGCAATCACCTCTGACTCCCAAGCCTGTCCTCATCCCACAGCAGCTGGATACTGCTTTGGGGCTGAGGCAGACTGTACCAGCCTCTGTGTCCTGGGACACCACAGGGATGGAGGGAACTGCCACACCTGCGGAGTGACAGACCCTGGGAAGGGCTAATTGTGAGCCTTGCCTGTGCTAGGCAGGGGTAAGTGCTGTTGAATTAAGAGCAGCTGCATTGTGATGGGGAGAACAGAGCAGGGAAACAGTGGGATTAAACCCCCCTGCTTCAAGCAACAAAAGCAAGCAGAGACTACATGAAATCACTTGAAAGCTAGTTACTGGCCTGGGTTGCAGGAGCTCTGCTGAGGCCAGTGCTGGAGGATGCCTCCCTGAGCTTGCTATGGCAGCCTCTGGCCTGCCTCAGTAGCTGTGCCTGTGGTTCCAAGGTCGCCATGGCATAAACAAGGGCACAGCTTGGTGTATGGTGCAGGAGAAGGAAAAGGTGGATTCAGTTGCATCTGGGAAGGAACCTGCTTAGTCATGGGGATGGGTGAGGAAATAGCCTTGGCGGTGTGACCATGGCACCCCCTAACCCACTGCCACTTTCCCATGGCTGGGTGAGGAGCAGTGCTGTGTGCTGGCTGCAAACCCCTGCCTCCCTGAGTCCTCCTGGAGCCAGGACAGGGCTGGGTGAGGTGGCCCTAAAAACCCCAGGGCCTTTTCCTGCCTTAAGGCAAGCATAGGCCTGGGGGAGCCTCATAGTCCCAGTGCCCCCCAGCTGCATGGACAGTGTGCACCAGCAGCATGCCACCCCGTCAGCTATCAGCACCACCACCAGCAAACCCCCTGCCAGCAAACCTTCTGTTCCCCACATGGGCACACTCCTCCTCCACCATCAGGGCAGCCATTTCCATCCCCCTGGGCTGCAGGAGCCCAGAGCCCCAAGCAGGAGTGTGGCTGTGCTAGGCACCAAGCAAAGCTCAAGCCTCCCAAATTAAAAGCACAGCAGGGCCTCAGCCTGGTGTGGAACGCGGGCCACCAGCAGGTGGAAAGAACTGGAGCCGAAATGTAGAACACTGGGTCATGGCGGCGGTGTTTCACATGGAAATCATGACTGGAATGGCTGTGCAGAGCGTCCAGGGGAGGCTGGGCACGCTCACAGACAGGCACAGCTTCCTGCAGGCAGCAACGGGCTGGTGTAGAGACAGCTCTGGAGTGCATGGGGGTCTGGGGCAGGATATGTGAGTGGGCCTGATTCTGAACCCTTGCCCTTGTGGGTTTAACCCCTCGGTCTGTCCACTCCGGCCTCAAGCACCTTGTCCTGCCCCAACCCATTCGGTGTCTCAGAAGAGGTGCTTGGGTCCTCCTTGGAGGTGCCTTGTGACCCCAGTGGGTTGGCAAAGGCTGCTGAAATCTCAGCCTGTCCCTCAGTGGATGCCATTACCCCAGGGAACCTGTCCTGAGGGTCCCCAGTTCAGTGTGGCAGCCCCACAGAGCCGCTCTGTGCTGCCCAGCTCTCTCAGCCCCAGCAGATGCTGGGGTTCATGCCTCCGTGTCCCCATCTCATGCAAACACCAGGCCTGGCTGTTTTTGCTCACCTCCAGGCCAGTGACCTTCTGACCCTTGAAGCAGCTGATGGAGGCTGATGGGTGAGGACAGGGGAGCTGGGGGTGGCAGGACTGGTGCCAGGGACCCCTCAAGGGTTAACAGCCCAGAAGCAGCGATTCCAGTGGCTGGCAAGGAAGAATCTGAGTCAATTATTCCCAGTCTTGGAAATCATCGGCTTCTCTTCTTTTTTCTTTTTTTTTTTTAATTGTGTAAGTATAAATAGTGCTGCTTGCTGCCCTCCATCCGTGGGAGCAGAAAGACTGTTGATTTATATGGTTTTCCTGACATCACATGAAGTGGTGGAAAACTGAATGGAGCCAACATTTTTCCTGCATTACGTAATGCCCCCTCCCTCCCAGCCCAGCTCTGCTATTCCTGCAGGAGCCTGACTGTTCTTTAACCTTTGTTTACTTCAGCACAAACCCTTGCTTTTTCGCTTTTTTTTTTCTGCTTTTTTTCCTTTTTTTTTTTCCTTTTTTTTTTTAACTTTGCTATATTTTTTCCCCCGTATTCTTCCCCTTTGCAATCACCCTCTTGGTTTTTATTAAGAGGCATTATCTGCTTATGAAGCAGCAGCAGCAGCCGTCTGGCTCCATTGCTCCCTGACGGCTCCCGTGTGCCAGCTCTGATATTGGAGCCTGTCCGGAGCTATGTGTGGTGCTGAGCTCGTGGCTGCTGAGCTTCACCAGCTCTTCTTCATTTGTCCAGCTGCAGTGGACAGTGTGGACATTTTCTTTTACTCCTGTTCAGTGGCTAAAAGCGACAGCTGAGGGCTTGGGATGCTGGTCCAGATGATGCTGACACCCATCCTGTCCCTGCTTCTGGTCCTTAGGCTGAGCACTGGGCTCCTCTCCCCTGTGCCTGAAGCCGTATGCCAGCTGGAGACAAAACCAGGATGGCAGTGTGGCCAGCAGTGGTGGCCCCACAGCCTGGGCTGAGGGGCTCGGGACCCCCTTGCACGGCAGAGGCTCTTTTTGCTGCGGTTCCATGTGCTGGGGGAGCTTTACCGCTGGCGATACCGTGCTCCGACCTGAAACAGGCCCCTCAATTGCTTTCTGAACTCGAGTCATGAGCTTTTCATCTGGCTCGGGAGCGCATGTGAGATCATCTTCTGCGCCCCCCTCCCCCCGCTTTTGTACCAATTCTTCAAGGAATGTTTAAATTTTCCAGTCCTGTTCTTTCTAAATTTGGAGCGTCTGTTTACTCCCAGGATTCGGAAAGAATGTAACAATATCATCAGCGACATATCCCTCCCAGCCTTTCACTCGCCATCCTCCTCAGTGAGCAGGCTGGCCGTGACCCAGGTCCTCTCCAGCCCAGCGGTGCCATGGCCATCCAGCACAGCTGCAGAGAGTTGTAATTGCATGGCTGCAGTGATCTGGGTGGAGGCTGCGATTTGGGGGATTTTGGGGGAATCTACCAAAGACAGGTGACTTCGCCGCAGGCAAAAAGAAGCAGCGAAAAAGGAAAGGGGATTTCCATTGCAGGAGCTGACTTGGGCTGCCCAGGCATGAGCGGGTTCAGCACTGAAGCACTGGCTGGAATTATTTTAGACACAAGGACTCAGAGACAGATTATTTTAATTTTAAAAAAAGAAAAAAAGAAGGAAAAAAACCCACTTCTTTTTTTTTTTCTGTATAGGGACAGTTCTAAAAAGCGGGTAAACATCAGGGCAACTGAACATGGCTTTACTCATCCTTGGCTGAAAATTCCATAATGCTTTCTTGTGTCTTGTTGGTGAGAAGCCACGTGCCAGTTGCACATCTCCCTTGCTGTGTGCTCCTCTTGAAACATTGGGCTGGGGCTGTTCTGGGGGAAATAAAGATGAATGAAAAAAGCCAAGCTAGGTAGGTGTGAAAGCAGGGCTGAGGCAGGGCAGAGCAGAGGGGGCTGGCCTGGAGTCCAAGTCTCAGAGGCTGGAGTGACAGCATGTGCGTCCAAAGCTGGTCATGGCATATGCTGAAGATAAAAGCTTAGCAGGATCCAGAACCAGGATTGAGGTGTCTTTACAAACCCAACGTAAGAAAACAAAATAAATCCTAAGAAATACCCCAAATACCCACACTTTGGTCACAGAATCACAGAATATTCTGAGTTGAATCCAAGGGTCCCACATGGATCATCAAGTCCAACTCTTAAGTGAATGACCCATACAGGGATCAGGGTCTCAAACCCACAGTCTTGGGTGTCATCAGCACAATGCTCTAACCAGGTGAGGGAATCTCAGGGATCATCAGCCACAAGCTGTCTGATGGGAGTGGGGAGGCAGGACCTGACTGCAGCTGGCGATTTGATGGTCACGTTCCTCATCCCCTGCTCTGCACAGCATCACGATTTCACCTGTTGAGTTTGGGGTGTGAGTGTGTCTGCTGGGGGCATAGCATGTGCAGAACGCACTAGCTGGTGAGTTTTGTCCCCTGACTCCAGCAGAGCCTCTGCTCAGTACATGGGCCTGAAGGGATCCTTGTAGATCAAGCATTAAGGCTGTTTCAGGTACCCTCAGGCTGTAATGTCTAAGAGCACTTGGGGACTTACTGGCATGAATCCATCAGATGTACCTACAAGATTTTCCTTTAAGTCTGAATAATGTCTCTGAACCTCCTGCAAGCACCTCTGACCACCTGTGGCCATCTCCATCCCGTAGCATACTGTGATGAACCAAAACAAGCAGGTGCTTGGCCAGCCTGAGTGTGGGTACGAATAAGGAGGGTGTGGGAGTGGGATGAGACAAGACAAAGAGCTCCCGTAGGACTCCCATTTCTTGCTTCTCCCAGATTTGGGAGTTTTGAAGAACCAGCTTTGTAAATAATGTGAATGGGGATTCTGGTTGTTCTTCATCTAAAATTGCCCACATGATGGTCAGGAATGGAAGAAGGGTAAGAAGGGCTGTGCAGGGGGTTGCATCGAGCTTCAGGCTCTAGGTCATGAGGTGCAGGGGGATTACCTGTGGTGATGTTTTTCTTTGGACTGTCCAGAGGTCTGGAGGTAGGACACTGATACTGGCCTAGAGGGAAAGGCATTTTTTAAAAAATTAAATGGGAGCACCAAGGTTTGTGATTTTTACAATCCTGGAGGTTTAGGTAACTCTCAGAACCTCCCTCCCTCTCATGCAAAATATCCCTCAAGGGCTTGCTTTCTTTCTTACAGCAAAGCCAGCTGAGACCACTTTAGCCAGGGCAGGACTGTGTTTTCTTGCCCTCTAGCCCCTCTTCCGTGGGTCCTGGCATCCAGCTTCAGACACCCAGCCTGGCGAGTGCCCTGGGGAGTGCTCCCAGTCTCCTCAGTCAAAGGCACGGGGGTGGAGTAAGGTGCCCCCTTCTCACCCTGAACCACAACCAGGAGATGCCTGGGAGGCTTTCGGCCCCGGCGGGACCAGTGACTGCATCCCTGGGAGGGGTTAAGCCAGGTCACGTATGTGCAAGGCTGATTGTATTCCAGACCTATGCTCTAAACCTCCCTGTTTAGCAACGCTGTCGTCAGACAACTTGTTTTCCCGATCCTATAATTACCCTGAGGAGCTTCCCCTCCCCCTCTGGCTGTGTTTTTAACCATTGGACCCAGAAAAGGCAAGCAAAAGGGTCAAAGGCAGAGTGGGACAGAGGAGAAGGGGCTTAGGGAAGAGCAGTCCAAGATGTTGCTATGATTTAGAAAACTGCTGTGTAATTTCATTTCTCATTTCTGGAAGGTCAATGGGAGGAAGGCAACTTCCCCAGTAAGAGATCCTGATGGGCAGGAGCCACTGCCCAGTTACAGTTTCCTTCCTTTTGAGAAATCTGCCTCCCCTCATCCGCCTCCCCCTTTCCCTGGGCCTGTGCTGCATGCTTGCAAAAGGTCGTCACTGGCAATTATTACCAGGTCCCAGTGCTGGGTGGAGAGAGGAACCGCTGGCCCTGCCCAGCTGGGCTTGTGCCACGCTGTAGGCACTGTCCTGACAGGGTAGGTAGGTGCTGAGCAGGGACTCATCCTGCTCCCTGCTCTTGCAGGAGGATTACATGAGTCTCTCCAACCCATTTTAGCAGATGTTTTTCCAGTGAATGCTGTGGCAATGAGAGTGAAGTGAGGCTGATGAGGCTGGGCATCTCTCTCTGGTGATGCACCTCTATCTGCTGAATAGGGGCTGGAGGCAGGATGGCTGACAGCCTGGCCAGGAGGAGAACCTGGGGAAAAGGGCCAAGGGGCAGCAGCTGATACATGGAATGTATTTCTGCACTGTGGATGTTGCCTTTTATCTCTCTTCTTGCCAGCTGCCCCCTGCCCCATGTGCCAGCTCCTATACTGGTTCTGGCAAAAGGGTGAAGAAAATGGGGAGAGAGCAGAGAGGAGGATGCTGCCTGGGGAATGGTGGCTGCAAGTGGCATCTCCATGTGGCTGGACTTGACACTGGTGGAGGAAGGGCGGTGCTGGCTATCTCTGCTCACTTGTCTTTTGCTGAGGATCAGAGGGGTGTGGGACACTGGTAACCCTCCTGCATTGAGGTCTACTTGGTGTCATGCCCAGTAGCCCTGAACTGAAATCTCAGTCCAAACACATCCTGAAGGACCCTGACGTTACCAGAATAACTTGTGCCCAGGGCTCTTAGAAGCCTGAGGGAGATGGGCAACCGGAGAGCAGTGAGGAAAGGCAAGTTTTGTTTGTGCATCTCTAGGTCAGGGCCAGGTTGAGTATTGCACCCCCTAATTCACCACATGCTTCCTGCAACATCCCCCTTGGCCACTGTCCCTGCATAACCTAGTGACCCCAGTAGGGTGATTAGGCCCACCCCAGTAGACCCACAGCCACCGGAGTGGGTCACAGCTGGATCGCCCACCAGCACGGGTGGAGCACTGCTGGCGCAGTGGCGGTGGGACATGGAGGGATCTCTGTCCCTGGCAGGCGTTGGCACTGGCCACCAGCATCGTGTGCCCTCCCTTGTAGTGACAGTGGTGGCAAATGTGGGGGACCACAGATCCACCTGGGGACCTGCTGTGGTAGTCACTTCCTGAGCATGGCTTGTGGGAGAAGGCTGCTTCTCTACCTTCCAGCCTAGTTGGAGCATGCTTTGAATTTTATCCAACCTCTGACCCACATCTGATAATAATCAAACCATATTTGTTACAACAACAAGGCTCGTTAGGAGGCTGGCTCCGCTCGGGGTGGGGGGGAGGAGACAGCACTTAGTTAATGCCAATGACCTCATCTCATGTGATGTCATTCAAAGGAAAAACACTGAAGTCACTCACATATGGCTCAGCCTGGGGTTTTTCAGCCCATAAAGCTTCAGATTTTCAAAGGCACAATACATGCCCCCCCTTCTCTCCCCCGCTTACTATAATCCTGAATGATTTTCTGGAGGCCTGGGCTTAGACCAATAAACTCGTAAGGAGCTGTGTGGAGATGTATTAAGGAGTCCTGCGGGTAGGAACCGGGGACAAGTAATTTTCTCCCCCAGAACAAATGCAAAGAAGAAAATACATCACTCCCCACCTGCTTCAGAAGCCACTAGAGATGGATAGACCCCCAGTGAGACTAGGAAAGGCCATTCCTACATGTCCCCTCTTGCTGGAGTTTTGCATATGAGAAGGTTTTGGCAGAGGGTACATATCCTCCAGACCATGATCCTGCTTTGGTGGGACCAGGCAGATAACTCCATCTGACATGGCCACGCACAGGTGTGAGCAGCCCAGTGCCGGCAGCCCCCTTTCCTGCCAGCTGTTGGGACCCATTCATCTCCAGCTGTTTAGGACCACTCCAGGATGAGCATCCTCCTGGGTGATGCTCTCAGTGGAGACATTAAAGGACAAGATTAGCTGGTCATTAGGAACCTGTCTCGTTCCCAGCTCTGCCCTGTAGCAAAGAGCCCCGGAGAAAGTTATTTAATCTTTTGTGGCTCAGTTTCCCTCTTGGGAAGCTGAGATCATGGCGTTGCCCTTCCTGGTGCTGAGGTTCAGAGTTAAACAGCGCCCAGGGGATGCACGTTGGTCCTGCCAGGAGCGGCTGTTGGGGAGGGGGTGCAGCCGTGGGGTGCCTTCACCGTACGAGGAGCAGCAGGGAGCCGGGATGGAGGGTGGTGCTGCATCCCCCCTTCGTTGTGGGGGTTTGATCGCACATCGCCCTGGCAGCTGCTAAAATGAGGTGTGGGCAAGAGCTTCCTCCCACCACGTTCTCGTCCCCATATTAACTGCGCGGGGCCAAAGCCGGCGTGGTGCAGCGATCCATCTCCCTCCGCGGCCGCTCTCTGCGGGGGGCTTTGGGCAGGCGAGAAAATCGCGGTTGCGCCTTTAAGCAGGGAGCGGAGCATATGTCAGCCCGGCGTTGTGCTGCGTGTCTGTGTGCTGAGTAAGGAATGCGGCCGCATGCCTGACCCGTTAGCTATGAGCGCGGTACGGGCGCGCAGCGAGCGCGGCGGCGGATGGGGCGGCTGCTCCCGGGCTGAGCTCACTCGGGCTGCAGCGGGCGGCGAAGAGGGGGGCGGCCGGGGAAAGGGGGCTACGCAGAGCCCCCCTACCCCGCTCGGCTTTTTTTTAATGCTTTTTATTTTTTCAGCCTGAAGGCTGGAGCCGGGGGGAGGCTGGCGTTGCTCTGCCGCCGGGGCGCTTTTGGGGTTTTCTTAGTATTTTGTTTGCCCGCCAGCTGTTGTTTGGCGACGGTGAGAGGTGCCCCCGCGAGCCGCAGCCCAGCTGCCTGGATGCCCGTGGATGTAATGATTGCTCCCTCCGAGGACCAGTTCTGGACAGACATGCGCGAGGGGCAGATGAAGCTGAAAATAAGGGTGCGGAGGATGAAGGAGAGCAGGGACAAGAGAGGTTTGTCAGCCGGCCCGGCGCCTTTCCTTCCGATGGGGACGGAGCGGGAAGAGGGGGCTGCGCCGCCGGAGCCCTGCTTTGCCCGGGCGCCGGAGATCGCCTTTGCCGAGTGGCCGGCGGGGAGCGGAGCGCGGTGCTGGCGATACAAAGAGCGCAGGCGGCTGGCGAGCGGGGAGATGGAAGCGAGCGGGGAGCGTGCGGAGGGGAGCGGAGCGGAGCGATGGCCGGTCCCCAGCCAGGGGCGATGTGCGCAGCGCTGGCGGAGGCGGCCGGGCTGGGACGGGAGCTGCACGGAGAGGGCAGCTCCTTCAGGCAGGTGAGCGGCTGCCTGCAGCGGGCAGAGGCATCTGCAGCGGCCCCGGCGCTAGGCAGCCTTCCCACCCGGTGCGGGGTAAGGTGAGACTGTCTGGCCGCGGGGACCGCTTCGGGCTCCCCTGAACCCTTCGCTGTCCAGGCAGGCTTGGCGAGGGCGCGGACGGAGCGGAGGAGAGAAGGAAAAAAGCTGCGGGAGCCGGGGCAGGACCTGCCGCCAGCATCTCTGCGCCCTCGGGCTGCGGGGGCGGGGGGCACCGGGCAGAGGAGGCAAGGACGGGCGAAGACGGCGGGGAGAACAAGGAGCCATGGGCTCAGAGCGCTGCGCTGCTGCCCGCACGCAGGCAGCTGCCCGCCGGAGCCATTTCGCTTCACCAGCGCTGCCCTGCCTGCCCATCTTGGGTGGTTTCTTTCAGAAAGGGCTTTTGCAGTGTTTCAACCCCCCGGTGTCAGGGCGAAGGGCACGCAGAGGAAGGGGATATTAACTGGAGCAGTTAAGGAATATGCCGAGCCTGGGATGACCTAGATTACCGAAGGGTTGAATCAAGCAACTTCCCCTCCATCACCACTTAAAATGGGAGGCTGCTAAAAGTGCTTGACAGGTTTTTGTGGCATGAAACACATAACCCAGTGATGGTGTCATTAGTAATAAGTCACTCCTGGAAATGACACATTTTTCTTTACTTAGAACGAGTAAGGCTGGTCCAAAGCAGGCACAGTCACCAGAGGAAAATCAAGCCCAACAGCTCGAGGAGCGTGTCCGTGGTTGTGTGGGCGGAGGGCTTCCTTTCTGCTGCTTTTCCTTTTTTTAAGGATATTTTCCATTTCTTTGGGAGAATGGGAGCAGGGTCTGGGACCAGCCTGCAAGGCATGGTGGGGCTGGCGCAGGTTGGGAGGCAGCAGGGCCCTGTAGCAGCAGATGGACAGAGGCTGTTCGGGGTGACCATTGAGGAAACGGGGAATGCACATGAATCCATAATAGGGCTGATTCATCGGCTTTCTCATCCCCACTGCCTGGAAAAAAAAAAAAGAGCCAGCAGTGGGGTGATGAAATTTTGTACCAAATGAGGGGATGGTGAAACCTGGGCAGGGGAGTGGGGGAGTGGAAAAAGAGACCAGTTGAAAACTGGGCATTTCTCTCCAATGCACTGAGATGGGGAGACATAAAAGAGCATCAGCCAGGAGAGGGCAAGCTGGGCAAGCTGCGGAGCACCAGGATTTCACCAGGTTTGTGGAAAGGATGCGCAAGCGAATGGGCTGTGTCCACATCAGGCATTGCTGGGAGGGATGGGCAAACTCAAAGAGGACTACAGTACCCGGGGAAACAGGGAGGATGGAGGCAGGGGGAAAATTCAGACACGTCCCAGGCGGCAGGAAATGCTGACAAAGCCCCGGAGCTCCCTGGAGCACAGTGAGTAAGGGTGGCAGTAAGCAGTGTTTCATCACACTGCCCAGCTTAGCTGCCGGCACCAACAGGCTCCCACCCAGCACGAGAGTCAGGGAGATGGCGTTTTGCAAAGAGGGATTTTCCCGGCGGCTCTGGGGGTTGATGTGCAGCTTGCCAGGCCTCTCCATTTTCTGTCCTTCAGTTCAGCCTGTGGCAGAGATGCTCGGCCGAGCACTCGGGCTCATTGCCATCAGAAAGCTGAGCATGATGCAGGTGAGGGCTGGGGTTTTGCAGGTCCCCCCAGTTCTTGTCATCGCCTGCTATGCCTCAGTTCAGCTTTAACACTTGGGGATGGATCTGTCAGAGTGCTGGGAGCAGCGTGTCCCCCAAGGGGCTGGGCTGATGAAGGGGAGTATCCAGGCACCATCCTGGCCACCAAGACAACGCAGCAGTGAGGGAGCCATGCCGGCGTGGCGGCTGCTCCAGCAGCAAGCCGAGGCGCGTGCTCGCTTGCATGCCCCGCTGCTCCTTGCCACGTGCCGCCCTGGCAGCAGCTCTCAGCCACCACAGGCATTTTAATGAGAGCCGGGCAGAGCCTGGCCTCTGTCAGCCCCCTCAGCTGCCAGGAGCTTTAGTGGGGCAGAGGGTCTCTAGCACGAGCACAGATGCAAAACCCACTGGTGGGGCTGTGGGCTGCTGCAAAACCTCTGGCAGCTGCATGGGCAGCCGGTCTCTGAACAGCTCCGGCTGCTGCTCTCTAACTCTCGTTATTGCAGCAATGAGGGTGGGCTGTAAAACACATCTCTAATACCCCTGTAGGTCTCCTGCTAGCTTCCGGTGTGAGAGCTGGGGGTGAGGAGTGGGGTGTGGCAGCTGCTGGCCCAGAGAGGATTTCCAGCTCTGGATGTGCCTGTTCCCCTCCTCTTTGCTGCCACAAACTGATGGCACAGCAGAGTGACATGTCACCTCTTCCCTGTTTCTTGGTGGTGACCTTTGAGCCTGCGATGCACAGGGGGGGCTGCAGAACAGGACATGCTGCTCAGTGTGTCTCTAGGGGAACTTTTATGAGACTTATGGGGCTGGGGGTGTTCAAGAGGCATGTGGCTCTCTTGAAGAGCAGTTTTGGGGTGAGGCAGGTGCCCCGGGCAGCTCTTCTGCAGCTTCTTGCAGTCAGCAGGGCACAACATCAAGGCCAGAGCTGTTGGGTTGTTTCAGAGGCCTCTGAAGGAGATGGTGAGTCCATGGGGCTGGAGATGAATGGTCAGAGTGCGGCCATCAGAACAAGGTGTGAGAGGCTTTTCAAGCCCCAGCTCCACTTTATACCTCCAGCCTAGAAAGATGGCCTCAGTGCAGGGAGGGACGCAGGGAACAGCAGGGAGCTGGGATATCCATGCTTCATGTGTCCCACACCTTCCTTTTATCCTCTGCAGTGTCTCCGTTAACATCTCATGCAGCTTAATGGATTGTAAATCCCTAAAGCTGGGGCTTAGCACCAGAAGGAAAATAATGCCACACCACATCCCTGTCCCTAGCCAGGACTTTGTCACCTTCTGTGTCACCTTCTCTGCACCACTACTGCTGCCCATCCTTGGCAGAGAAGGGCACAGTGCCACTTGCTGATGATAGATTTTGCCTGAGATGTTGTCAGTGACCCACCTATGACTAGAATGTCCCCAGAGACCACTTGAATGTGACAGCCAGGGCAGTGGTCCCCGGCTGTGTCAGGGTCTCAGCTCAGCAGTCCAACATCTCTGTCCTTGCACCCTGTAATCTCCTTCCATGTCTGTCTTTTCATTCATTTTGGTTAGAGCCGTCTCAGGGCCGTAGGCAGACACTGGTGCAGGGCCTGGCAAAGGGCCTCCTCACTGTGCAGTTTGCTGCTCGAGGGGAGGAGTCACACGGCTCCCAACAGTTGCAGCAGTGCAGGTACCACGCGAGCCTGTTCAAAGATGCTGCTGGCATCATCCCCCTGGCCTGATGGATGGGCTCAGAGAGGATTCCCAGGCTGTTTGCCTTCCCTCTGCAGCATCTGTTCTCTCAGTAAATCCAGTTTCACTCGGAGGTTATCATAGATGTTCAGCTGGAAAATGTGCAGACGGGAGTGCCTGGCAAAGATGGGGGTAGGGGAGAAGTTGTGGTGTTTTCCCCTCTCCGCTGTTTGACAGAAGGGCCATGCAGAGCAGGGCTGGAGGCTGGCCCAGAGGGGTCTCTGCAGGGCACAGCAGGAGGTGGAAGGGTGGTCAGCACCCTGTGAGTGAAACCTGGGATGGGGGAGATGCAAGATCTCTGTCATTGCACTCTTCTGGTGCTAAGTTGCAGCAACACCCTGTGCCTCAGTGTGATTTTCACTTCTGGGAGGGTGATTTTCACTTCCTAGGCCTCCCAGAACCTGTCTGATGCTGGTTCTTGGCTCCTCCTTCCTCCATTTTCAGCAGGAACAGTGAAAGCATCCCCACTTTTGTTCTGGTTCCCTTCTCTTCCAGTTCCCACTTCTCCTGGGCACCATCTCTGCCTCAGGTAATTGCACCAGGCAGGAAGACACTGGTTTTTCCAGAGAATGGTTTGGAGAGCCCTCCATGCTGGGGCCATGAGCAGCTCACTGGGCTGTGCTGCACAAGGACCAGCTCCTCCCCAGCAAGCCCTTGCCAGGGGAGGGGAGCATCCAGAAGAAACCAGAGATCCCCAAACACCCACTCCATGACAGATACAAATCCTTCCTGAGCTTAATTCCACACGTGCCAAGAGAAATGGTGCTCCTGGCACCAGCATTGCAAATAAAAGAGGAAAGGCTAGAACTGGTGCTACCCTGGCTCCTCACCTCATTGGGCTCTGCTGCTCTCTCCCAGCAAAATCTGGGATCCATGGCCTGGGGCATAGAGGGGAGGAAAGCCCAGGTATCAGTTGGAGCCCAGCCAGGGACATTCACTGCCTTTGGGATTGTTTTGAAGAGCTGCTTTGCTTTCTAAAAATGAAAGGCATGCTGGAGCAGCCACTGCAGGGTGGGGTGAGCATCGTTTCCATGTTGGGATGGTGTCGGGTACCCGGCCCCATCTCTAGGGTTTCCCCCAAGGCCAGGCTGTCCTCAGCAGCTGCAAGTATGGGGGAAATGAGGACAGTGGGGCTGGGAGCATGCCTGGACTCCCAGACACAGGGTTGAGGCTTTGCATAGGACAAGTGAGGTAAGCTATGGGCATCGTTTCAGGTGCCACCATCCTCCAATTGTGGCAGCCTGCCCAGGTAGGCACTGCAGCTTAGGGTGCTGCTGCCACTCTACAGACATCCCTGCCTGCTTCATAGCCCCTTCAGCTCCTGCCTGGACTTCCCTAGGCAGGGCTGGCAGAGGATCTGCTGCCAGCTGAGTGCGGTGGAGGCAGGCAATGGGGAGAGAGCAGCATGCCCTGACCTGCTTGAACTATGAGATCACCTTAAAGAGTCATACAAACCCATCCACTGCCCTGGGCAGCTCCTCGTGGATGTGAGTGAGTGCAAGAGGCTGGGCACCTACAGACCAGAGCAGAGACTGATCCCTGGGGCTGCATTTGTGTGCATCCTGCTCCCCAAAAATGTGTCATGTTCCTTCAGAAAAATTCCCATGTTGTTTCACAGAAGCCCAGGGGTCAGATCTGTGCCCCACTCAAACTCAAGTGCTGCAGGCTTCTCTAGGGGCAAGTGAAGGGAAGACTTCTCACAGAGTTTCTGCCCCAGCATCCCCTAGGCATAAGGACAGGGCAAAGCAGGGAAGTCACACGTCTCCGTGCAGAGCTCTGGCTAGTGATAGACAATCCTTGGCAATGGGGACACAGTGCAGGGATGAGCAGTAACCAGAGCTATGCTGCACCTGTGCTGGGCCTCCTGCTTCTGCGCTGATCTAATGTCCCAGTTGAGAGGTGATGTCATTTCAGAGGGAGCCAGAGAAAAGGAAGTGCTGGAAAAGATAAGGTGCTTTAACTCAACCCCTCCTGTCTTGACTGGGTTTTGAAGCTGGGAGCTGTGTTAGCTGCCACACAGGAAAACACAAGACAGGAGAGGAAAGAGGTTTGTTGGAGGACACCTTCCCCTTGGGCCAGTGGGAGCTGACACCAGGAGGTGCTGAGATGGAGTGTTACGGAGGACCTTGGAAGAGGCCAGGTGGTGTGAGCATGATTTTGTGCACTGCTCTGGCTTCTCCAATGCCTTCATCTCACAAACATGTCAAGTGGGTTGTCTGCAGCACCAGTCATGCCTCTCCAGAGCGTGGGTGCCACACCTGCAGCCAGAAATGTGCTCTAAGAGGATCAGCAGAAATGTTGTCAAAGTGCTGGAGAAGGTAAATTATGAATATGCCAAGGCTGCCCTGCTTCTGAAGGAGAGAGAGACTAGGTCATTGAAAAGTCTTGTTTAGCTCTGGAGATGAGCCAGGATTCTCATGGTGCTCAGTCCAGAGACTTGGGCTTCCAAAAGGATCTTCTGGGAGCATCCTGGTCCCTTTGACAGTCAAAGGCAATCAAGCCCCCAAGTCCTATCTGCCCTTTGGGTGATGTCAAGCTGCATCTGGTCATTCGCATGACTGGGAAAACCTCAAGGGGGACTTGAGGCAGATATGACTCAAGCTCCTCTCCATTGCACGAAGCTGCCACCCAGATGTCCTCAGCTGGAGGGGAGTGAAGTTAGGCCACTGCTAGTCAGACCTAGCTCTACCGTGGAGTGTGGGATCAGCGAGTGAGAGCAAATCAGGATCACCTGTGGTCTTAAGCAGCCATGCAGGACGTGCGACAGCACCTCAGGTTTTCCAGCTCCCCTTGCTGCCCACTGTGCAAGCAGGGCAAGGCTTGCAGCCTTGCTCAGGCTTTCAGGACTGGCTTTCAGGCTTTTGACCATGCCAGTCACTGTGACAATAGCTCTGGCTGTCACATGCCAGCTACTGCAACCTCAGCTGGGGGTTTTCTTTCAGCACTGGGCTTCAAGATGCTCAAGCTGAGTGTGACTGCCCAGCAGCTTGGTGCAGTAAACTGGACACTACTTGCTGTCACATTCAGTAGGGTCAGAGCATGAATAACAGCAGTGGCCTGCAGGTACCATTATGCCACCATGGTGTGGCAGAAATCATGGGCTTGGCAGGGCTGGGCAGAGGGGGCATCTCTCAGAAACCACAATGTGTAAGTGTAGCCAATGCAGCAAGGTTTGGGCTGACCTCCCAGACCCCAGGAGCTTTGCATCTCAGTGGGCTTGCTTGTCGTCATCCTGCCCTGATGGATTTTGCTATCAAAAGGTGACCCTGTCCTCAGAATAGTAGGGAGCCAAGAAAAGAACTGTCTTCCTGTTATTTATGTCTGAATGAAGTTGAGAAGAGCCAACTTCATCGGAGAGGGTGTGCGATGCCTCACGCATGCATTAATATCCAGCTGCAACGGGAAAAATCAGAGCTGGGTCTCCATTCCTTTCTCCATGTATGTGTCACAGACATCACAATGTATCTGCCCTGGTGGCTTGTTGCTCCTTGAGGCTCTGTTCTCAGTGCTGCAGGGTTATCACCACTTCGTCTCCAGCCCGGGCCTCGCGGTGCCAGGTACTGATGATCTTGGCCTTGCTGCTATGAGCTCAATGTCCCCATTTTCTCCACAGGAGGCTTTGCCACCTTCTCGTCCTGCTTCCCAGGGCTCTGCGAGGGGAAGCCAGCTGCCATCCTGCCGATGAGCATCTCCCAGCCGTGCTTGCCTGTGGCCAACGTCGGCCCCACTCGCATCCTGCCACATCTCTACCTGGGCTCCCAGAAGGATGTCCTGAACAAGGTACAGCCCTGTCTACGCTACAGAGGATACGTCTACCCTGTCCCATTGGGAACCCCAGTCATGCAGAGGGGTGAAAGTATTAAGGACTCCTTCACAGTGGGAAGACCACACAGTTCCCTCTTAAAGGTGCCAGAAAGGCTGTGCTGTGATGTCACTCCAGGGAAGGAATTTTGTTTAAAGGAAAAATAATGATGAGAAGAAAGAAAGAAAAGAGGAATTGCAGTTAAAGTGCTGCCAGGCGTCTGCCTACTGCAGCCATGAGGGAGCCAGCCAAGCGTCCTCATCCAGGGCAGGCAAGGAGGGAGAGGGACCATCACACCAGAGGGGAGTTGGAGACAGAAAGGAGGGAGAGAGAAATTATGTACAGGGAGTAGAAGGAAATGAAAGAGAAAAATGACAGGAATGTGAGCCTGGGAGCTGGGCTGGCTCCATCAAGCCTGCTGGGAGGGCAGGAACTGGCCACTGGAGAGACAGGGCCAAAATTCTGGGGTCAAAATCCTGAAGAGCCATTGCCAGGCAGGGAAATTGATGGTTTCCTTCCCTCCCCACCTTCTTGGAGGGTTTTGTTCATCTTTTGGAACTGTGTTTTCTGCCATCCCCACAATGCGGCCACATGCTGGAGAAGAGATGCATTGCCCATGCGTGGCCTCTGCGCTTGACCTCACTCTGCTCCCTATGGATAGAACATCTTCTGGCCACGCTGGTTAACATAGGGTGCTATCAGTGACTCACTCCACTCTGTTGGTGAGATGTCTCCTTTCTCCTTCAGCTGATACTTTCACAGCTTTCAGACACGAGTTTTGCTAATTTTCTTTCTTGTATTGTCCTGTTCCTCTCATACTGGGGTTCTTGGGTTTTCCCCTCTGGAACCCCTTTCCACGTATCTTTGGCCTTTCTTGCTTTACTTGGACCAAAATAAAGATCTGCTGAGGTTCAAACCTGTGTCATCTAAATTGATACAACCTTTTCAGCTGGTCTGTGGTGTGTTATCATCAACTAGGCCAAGGCAGCGCTAGGAGACCCACAGGAGAAAATTCTGGGATGGGAAAAGGCAGGGAGTGTGTGTGGCAAGACAGATCTTCAGTACGTGGTGCTGTCTGAACTCAGCTGATTGTTTGATGGCTTCTTTCCCACCAGGACTTGATGACACAGAATGGGATAAGCTATGTCCTAAACGCCAGCAACTCCTGTCCCAAGCCAGACTTCATCTGTGATAGTCACTTCATGCGCATTCCTGTCAATGACAACTACTGTGAGAAGCTGCTTCCCTGGCTGGACAAGTCCATTGAATTCATTGGTGAGCTTTTTTTACAATGGTTGCAGACCCTCCAGTTGTCAGCCTTCACAACCTGAACTCTTCTCCTGTCCTCCCTGGTCTCGCTCCCATCAACTGTTGTCCTCTCACACAAAAGCACTAAGGGTTGGGAGAGAGGCTAGAACCGTTTTGCTCACCATTGCTGTTCTCTGTTTCCTCTGCCATGCTCCAGACAAAGCTAAGGTGTCCAGCTGCCAGGTGATCGTGCACTGCTTGGCTGGGATCTCCCGGTCAGCCACCATTGCCATTGCCTACATCATGAAGACCATGGGTATGTCATCAGACGATGCTTACAGGTGAGTTTTCCCCTGAGGGTGGGGGAGTTATGCCAGCACACTTCACTCCAGGGAAGGAAAGCAGGCTGAGCCCAGAAGGAGAGGGTCAGGGCTCCTTGGAGCTCTGTCTTGCCTTGGCTGGGTCCCAGTAAAACCAAACCGAACCAAACCAAACTGAACCAAACTAAACCAAACCAAACTCAACCCAACCAAACCTCCACTCATAAAGTGCATGCAATGAGGAATGGTTGGGAGTGGGGAGGCAGTCACAGCTCTAATCCTGGGGCATTCTGAGGCCCCATGGTTCCCCAAGACCCTTTTCTTTAGAGGGTCTGGTTAGAAAGTTCTCAATGACGCCTCTTCTCTCCTAAAGAGGCTGAGAGAGTAGGGGTGGCCCTCTCCAGGACCAAGCACCAACGAGGCTATCTGTGCCTCTTGGCAGGTTCGTTAAGGACCGTCGCCCATCCATCTCGCCCAACTTCAACTTCCTGGGCCAGCTCCTGGAGTACGAGAGGAGCCTGAAGCTCCTCAAGGCCCTGAAGACAAAAGGTGACCGGGGCGAGGGGGATGCCCAGCAGGACCCAGCAGAGGTGGCCGAGGGCAGCCGGCATCCCCTAACACCTACCTCAGAGAAGGCCGAGGATGTGCCGAGGAGCACCGGCTCGGTGTCCCCCACCAGTGACCCCGAGCGGCAGGGCGGGACCCCGAAGGTCCTGTCTCCCACCACCCTGCAGCAGGGCCTCAATGGCTTGCACCTCTCCTCTGAGCGCATCCAGGACACCAACCGCCTGAAACGCTCCTTCTCCCTGGACATCAAGTCTGCCTACTCCCCCGGCCTGCGGCAGGACCCCCCTGGGCCCCCTGGACCCGGGGAAGCCCCCAAACTCTGCAAGCTGGACAGCCCCTCGGGCTCGGGCAGCCTCAGCCCCTTCTCCCCGGGGGCGGACAGCCCCGACCGGCCCACGGGGCCCGAGCTCCTGCTGGAGGCCAAGGTGAGGCAGCGGCGGAAGCACCGGCACCCGGCGGGCTCGCCGGCCCACGGGCTCAGCCTCAACGTCGGCGGGACCTGCGCCACGCGGAAGAGCCCCGGCGCCGAGGACGGGCTGCCACCGCGGCTCGGCCAGCCGCCCGCCGCGCCCGGCGCCGCCACCGCCACCGCTGCCTGGAGCGGGGTGCACCTGGAGTCCCCCAGCACTCCCTCGGGCGAGGCTGGCTGGTACTTCGGCAAGGACTCCGGCGGCAGCAGCGGCGGCAGCGGCGGGGGGCCGTTTGCCCGCGCCGGCCCCCCCCCCCCC
>VZRR01008592.1:189403-293030 GCA_013398015.1 Oreocharis arfaki
CCGAAAACACACACACGAAAGAAAAGGTAAATGGTTTTACTGCAATTTTTATTGAGACGTAAATAATATTTCAATTTTTTTGTTTTGTTTTTAATTTATTGAAGCTGTTCATTCTGGCAATGATTTGCAGACAATGTGGGGCGGTACTTTCAGCTCTATTTTTACTGTGTATGGTATTTAAATCTGAAATACGAGTTTCTAAGCAATATCTGAGGCCTGTGGCTCCTTCTATAGTTAATGTCCACAACATAGATTTCCCCCCTTCTCTCTGGTCATACCAACAAGGGGACAGGAGACTCTCCTGGGCACTTTTTCTAGAAATGAACTAGTAAACGAGCAAACCATAAAACCTTCTTATGACACAAACTGAGCCAGAAAACTCTTCTGGAAGCTGCTGCCTCTTCTTCCCACCCTGGTCTCTGTTTGTTTCTCCTCATCTCCATCCCAGCCATTGCCACCATCCCGGCCGTCATCCCATCCTAGGCATTGTCCCCATCCTGGCCATCACCCAATCCCAGCCATACCCCATCACCTCCCCTCCTTTCGGCTGCCCATCCTTGCTGGAGAGGGAAAGGTGGGAATCACCTGAAGTGGATGGAAGGCTGGAGGATGTCACCTCCAGCTGCATGGGGAAGGTGTGGGAGGCTGCCACAGCAGAGGGAGGGATGGGAGGCTGGTGGTAGTTGGGATTTCTTGTTGAGAGGTGTCTTGCCTGCCTGCCCCAGCCCCTCAGCTCCCCCTCACCTCAGCTACCTTGCTTGGGAAGTATGGGCACCACTTTCCTTTTGGGGGTAGCGGTTCTTCCAGCTTCCCACATCCTTTGTGTCACACCTGAGAAACTTGGGGGGAGCGTGTTTGCAGCTGCTGGGACTCCCTCAGCCTTGCCCTCCAGGCTGGCTCCCCTCCATCCAGCGGATGATAAGCTGTCCAGACATGAAGCTCTGCAAGCACATGGAGGGGCACAACTGACTTATTTTCAGAGATGGTTGGCTGCTTCCTCCCATCTGGTGGGAAGCCAAGCTCTTGCCCCCAAACCCCAATGTCAGGATTGCTGAGAAGCTGCTTTCTGAAGCTGGAGGCACTGAGCTGCCTCCACTGCAAAGCACATCTCTCCCTGCAGCTATCTTTGCTTTCTCCCTTGTCTCGCACTAGTTTTCAAAGCTAATACCTCAGGGGTCTGTGTTCGTGCATGTCTGTGTCCTGTGTCATCCTTGGAGTGTTTTTTTCTTTTCTGGGTCCACATGGTTTCTCTCCCTTACCCTTGTTCCTCCTCTTGTTATTAGTTTCTATCTTTAAATCAAACTACCCGTAACAAAACCAAATTATCTCAGGTTTAAAACTGAACGTAAAGCAGAGGCGTGAGGAGCTGCAATCATGCAAGGAGGAGCTGCTCACTGCAGCTCGTTGCTTCCTCAACCACCTCTGTTTGCAGTTGAGGCAAGTCTCCCTGGAGACTCCTTGCTCTCTTCAGGCTTTAGTTTTTCCGGTTTTCCATGGAGCTATTTGGTGAAATGCTGGGGACCTCCACATGCTCCTGACTGGTTCCTCAAGGTGTGGCAGGGAGGGATGGGGGTGGTTGGAGAGCCAGGGACCCCCTGCTCCTCTCCCCACATCACTTTTGATGAGAGTGAGAGATCTCATAGTCAGTCCTCAAAAGCATACCACCACTCATCACTGCCTCCAGCAACCACCTCAAACCTGCTCAGTGTTGCCAGCCTGAACATTGCTCACTTCTCATCATGAAGCAGTGATGACACTATTTTCTAAGCTCCCTTTCTAGACTCCAGAAGGCATTTAGGTCCATCCCACGAGCCAGGCAGCTATTTCAGGAGCTCCACTTGCGGCAGGCTGTCCTAAGTAGGCATAAATGTCAAGTCCAAGGAGGGAGAAGAATAAGGCTTCATCCTCCCTCTGGTACCCCCTCACCAGGCATACTGTTAGTGTCACCTGCCTCCTGTCCAAGGAGTGCTTCTGGTCCCCCTTCCCCTTCTGCTGCCCTCAGTGGCAGCATCTCTTCCCAAGCATGCCAGTGGTGATTGTCTGCTGATCTCTGCCTCTTAGCCCCTGCCCATCCCATAGTCCTCCAGGGTTGGTTCCAGCACAGACTTACTGAGCTCAGGTCAGGCAAGTTGCTGGCAGGAGCTGGTTAGGTGTAGCTTTGAGCAATGGAGAGAGGCTTAAATGACTTCCCAAGGGAAGTTATAGAAAGGACAACAGGTGGGCACAACCAGGTGGAGGGATGAGACAAAGCACTAGCAAGCTCCCATTTACTTCCTCCCGTTAAGTGACACAGTGTGTTGCAAGCACAAAAAAGCAGATGGAGCAAGTCAGGAAGGAGAGAGCACAGGTTATAAGTGAGACCCTGAATGTCTGCAAAGAGGCAGATTCATGGTTTGCTTTTTGTCATCTCCACTCTGCCATCGCCTGGATGCTCCTGAGACATGTTTGAGTTTTCACGCACTATGGAATCCTTTCTCCTCTGAAACCAGAGCAAAGATAAGTATATTTTAAGATTAGTATATCATAGACATTCATGACCCACCTCTGCAGCCCTATTTTGATGTACTTTGCATTCATCCCTCTCCTTTACATTGGGCATGCACATCAGAAAAGCTCACATATACAGTATTTTAAGTATATATCCAGAAAATAAGCCTTGATGGAGCAGCCCTGCCCACGTGTCTCCTGCCCATCCTGACCCAAAGCCATCGGGGTCACCAAGTGGCTTGCAATTAACTTTTTTTTTTTTTTTAATCGAACTCTGGCTAATAAACCACTTTGTCCATGACTCAGAGAGCTGTGAGTTGTCATGAGGACAGATGTGCCGGGTGGTAATCCTCCACATCATCTGTCAGCCACGTCTTTTTATGGGCTCTCACAGCCAGATGACCCATCCCAAACCCTCAGTGGAACCAAAAATCACCTTCCCATGCCGATCTGATGAGGGCACATTCATTTGTAGGGATCTACAGAGGCGGAAGTGTGAGCAGAGGAGAGGAAAGGTCTCTTCTTTCAAGGGAGGAACCAACAAAGTTGCTGAGTGTCCGATGGCAATGGCCATTCCTGAGCTTTCCACCACATGAAGGACTGAGCAAACCACAGCCCTCCTTCAGACTGGGAAAGACATTTTGCTCCTTTCCCTCCATCCTCTGCCAGTCCTCAGGGCTGAGCCTCCCAGCCACCTCCTTCCCAGCTGAGCAAAGCTGGCAGGAGGGCAGCAATCAGGTTGGCAACACTGAGCCAGAGGCTTGGGTCAGAGCAGGCTCGTCCCTGGCCTCAGCAGCAGCGTCCCCAGCCCCTGCTGCTTTCCCAGCCCTTCTCTTTGTCTGCTTGTTTCTTTGGATGTCCATCCCCGTTACATCTGCCCCTTAGGAGACAATGCCCCTCAGAAACCCCTCCTTCTGTACCCTTTCCCCTCCCATTCTTAATACTAATGATAATAAGCTATCAGTGTTGTCATTGCAATCTATGAATGATAGATTTGAGTATTTATGATTATTATTATGATTATTATGGTTATGATTCTGTACTTTTTTGCTTCTTACTCTTTGTATGTTGCTCTTTGTTTCTCTGTTGTGAATAAAAGCAAGGCCCCATCTCACCTTCTCTCTGCTCCCCGCAGCCTGGCTGTGGCTGACTTGGCACAGCTCCCGGCTGCCCCAAGCCTCAGGAGGCAAACCCTTGTCAGAGGAGCTGGAGGGAGGTGCTTCCTAAGGATATAAAGGCACCCAAACCCGGGGCAGATCCATTCTCTTAACTCTTCCCTTCCCTTCCTGCAGCTCCTCTCCCCTATACAGGTTCCTGCTCATTTTGCGAGAGGCAGGAACGCACCGGCACCAACAACAGAGGGTTAAATGGCAAAAGCTTAAAGCTTTAAGGAGAATTGGCCAGGCATCCAGTTCATGGAATCAGCTCCCTCCAGGTCGTGGTCCTCTCACCTTCTTCAGCTGGCTGCACCTTCAGGCTGCATCTTCACCCACAGGGGCTTCTTGCTCTGGCATCGCAGCTGCTTTGCAAAGCTGCCCTGCTCAGCTGAGCCTGGGGCACTGCTGCTGGCTGCTGCTTTGGCCACATGCCCTGGGCTTCCTGGGCTTGAGTGTCCTCCCCGTGCTGGCAGTTCCCCTGCCCAGGCACAGCACAGCCTGGGGAAGACACATGGCCAGTGCTAGAGCAAGCCCCGTGGCAGAGCCACGGGGAGACACGTGAGTGGCCTCCAGTACCTGGAGGGATTTAGAAAGGGGCTGGGAATAGCTCCCAATATGGGACTTGATATGGTCTTTACCAAACAATTGTAAATCGTGGTGTCATGAGCAGACAGAGGCTGGTGCTGGTTTTTGCACCCATTGCCTGTGCTCCTTGTACAACCTGGAGGTTTCCAGGTGACTGTAAGGTGTAGGAGGAGACATTAGGGGAAGGGAAGAGGAACCCCATCTGCACCGTGGTACAAAGCACTCCCTGTACTGCGCCAGCCCCATGAAAAGTAATTTTAATTTGCGGGGTTTAACACTGCCCTTCTCCAAGTGGCCCAGGCACAGTTTCTTGTATCTGTCATGACTTTGCTTTGTCATGGGTTGGAGTCCTTCTCATCATGCTGTGCTGAACACATTTCCAAGGTTGCTCTGAGACCACACTGGAGACGAGAGAGCTCAGGTCTCACCCCTCTCTTGGGGGACCCTGGTAGATCTCTGTTGGGGTCCCAGTCCAGCATCACCCTTCCTACCTCACCTGCCTTTGGAGCAGCCATGGACAGGGAGGGAGCAAGCAGGTTCCGACCATGCCGGGACTGAGCCTCTTCTCCCTTCCTCATCCCTGCAGGATCAGACCCTTTCTCAGCAAGCACAACACAGAGAGGGGGTCTGCACCCACCCTGGTGTATCTGGGGACTCTCAAGCATGGAAGAGAGGGTCTGGCCACCAGCCCCACCACACTCCCTTCCTCGCTGTCCATTCGGCCAGCGCCAGCGTCGGACCCGGGGAGACACCCTGCCCTTGCCTCGTCTTTATTTATTTATTACCAGAGGCTGTAAACAGCAGTGCTTTTCTACCCTCTACTTTCTTTTCCTTTCTTTTGTATTTTGGAACAACGTGTTGTAATAAATACCCAAATAGGTGTTTTAACAGCTGGTGTCAGCCTTGGTTTTTGAGGGTCAGACCTTCTCAAGATGGGGCTGTTTGGGAGTTTGGGTGGGCAGTGGACCTTTGGCTGCAGTGATGGGGCCTAGAGCTGGTGGAGAACTGGACACAGAGCCAGACCTGGACACAGACAGACCTGGATGCACAGCCAGACCTGTGTCTATGTATAGGGCCGAGCAGCTGAAAGCTGCAGCTAGACTAATTCAAAGCAGAAATAAGGCTCATGCCTGAGAGAGTAGTGGCATAAAAATTAATTGAGGCATTCATGGGCTCTCAGACCAGAAACCGCCACTCTCGGGGCTCTGAAGCTGTAGCCAGGTGCCTAAGCATCCCCTTTCTAATGGAAAGGACTGTCCCAGTCCTGCTCCAGGTGGAGATACACACATGTAGGGAATGGTACAGATCGCCAAGCCAAAGAGCACAAAGACATGGAGTGTTTGCATTGAAATACACTACTGTTCTTTATATTATTATTACTATTATTATCATTATTCTTATTGTTTTACTTCCCAGCTATGCTCTGCTCCCACCTTGCTCCTGACATAATAGCAGCGTGTGGCCACGGACTCGCTGTGCACTACAGCTAAACCCTGTAAGCATTCCCCGCTCTCCCATGGCCAGCTGAGCCATGCTGTGCTCAGGGGGCAGCTGGCGGGTGCCAAGCAGCAGCCCCATTTTGGCTGGGCTGTGCTCAAGTGAAAGCTGGTGGAGACATTTCCCTGCTCCCCCCTACAGCAGGTTTTCTTTGGAGGGAGGAGAAGGCGTGAGCAGGCTCCCTGCAGTTCTGGCTCCAGAAAGCCTCAGCACTTAATGACATACACTTAGAAGGGACTTCCATCCTCGCAGCTGCTTTCCACAAGCTGGGCTAAATCCCCCAGTCCTTTTTAGATCCATTCCCCTTATCCAGCTGCAATTGCTGGGTGTTTTGTAAAGCTTCTCTAAACTACTGCCGTCATGGGCTCCTGGGGTAGAAGCTCAGTGTGAAGCTTTGGCCTCCTGTGCATCTGACCCCACTAGCAGCTCCAGAGAGGTTGTTTGCCTATCCTCCTCTCTGAGCCACTTGTTGCCTTGCATGACATGGGAAGGGACAATTATTTAACAGAGAAACATGAACACTGTTGGGAGAACACTCCCATCTCCCTCCCAATTTACCTGTCCCTGGCTTAGTTTTTCCAAACTCACTGCTCAGGGGAAGATGCTGCAGCAGAGTCCCCAGGGCTGACGTCTTGTGTCGCTACTTCCATGGCACAATTAAATCCCCTCGTGTTTCAGAGAGAAATTCCGTCCGGGACAGGGGACTGGCAGCAGCACCCAGGTGAGAGGGAACCCAGGTGAAGCTGCTCATAGCTGGGGCTGGGGCTACAAGCATGTGGAGGGCCTCTACCCTGGCAGAGGCACCCATGGGTGTGCAGCCAGCACAGCTTCCTCCCCCTGCCCTGGTGCCGAGGCTGCCTCTCCTCTTGTTCCTCGTGGTTTGCACGGCAGAAACCATTACTGAAATGAGAAACCCAGGAACGTCCTTTTCCAGCTCTCTGGCTTTTATTGACTCAGAATGGCTGCCAAGCCTATAAATAAATGTTCCTTGAGCTAAATATAGCAGCCACTGAAATAGGCTGCTAGCTATTTATTTAGCTTGTGGCCTCTTTGAAAGCTTGCCAGTCCATACTGCCTTTACCTTCATGCCGTCCCACCCAGGGCTGCGGCCACCCACCACGGGGGCATGGCTGAGTCAGCGCGGGTAGAAGGGGTCACAAAAAGTCAGCCCCAGCTCTGCAGGGCTGGAGAGCCAGGGTGACAGGGTCTGGCAGCTGGAGGAGCTTCAGCACCCTGTACCCCTGCCCAGAGAGCTGGGAGTCCCCAGGAGAGACATTTGCTGGAGCGGTCGGGCAGGGGCTGAACCAGTCACAAGCCAGTTTCCTCTCCTGTGAGGACTTGGTGTCCTTTTCCAGCACCAGAGCCTGGGAAAGAGAATCTATATCTTCTCTAATCTTCTCCCCCAGGCTTTCCAGCATTAGGTGGTGTGCATTGCTTTTCCACGCTTCGCAGGAGCATAAATACTCCTGGTGCTCAGAGCTGCTGTGTGTTAGGACACTTAGGACAGCCAGGGGCATGAATTGACCCCCACCCTTGCACCCCTACTTGAGCCAGGACACTCAAAACTGTCAGCTGTGCTGCGGCTCTGACCTGGCCTCTGGCCTCAGCTGCTGGGTGGTCTTCAGGCAGTGCCGCAACCATGTCCCCTCCCAGGTCTATCTCACTTCACTGTGTGTTTGGGAGCAGCCTGGGAGGTGCCATTTGCCACACTGGTGAGATGAGCCCTTACTAAGGCACCACACTCGGAGATGCTCCGTGGGATGCATGTTCCTCCAGAGTCCTGTTGGTTGTGCATTGATGCAAGAAGGGATGGGCTTCATCCCTCCAAGACTGATGGAAAGCAAGATCAGTACTGCTTTGTGCTGCACACACTCTTTTACACCCTGAGCCTAACAGGAACAGGATGCTGCTTACCTTGGGCTGTGAGGAATTCGTTGCAGCTCCATGCCAGCCAAGGGAAAAACCCCGTCGCTCCCTGGAAAGCCACATTCACTCCTGGAGCAATCCAAGAACATTAATAACGTTTAGCACTTACAGAGGGTTTTGCTAAACATGAGCTAATCCTTACAACACCCATGGGAAGGAGAAAAGTCATTATTGTTATTGGGTTTAATTTTTCCTTTTCCGTGTACCCCTGCAGATGGGGATCAACTCTACATAATCCAGAGAGCTCTGGAAATCAGAGGAGAATCCCACTCATCCCAGCTTGTACAAACAGGAAACCTGGAGCCAAGATGGCAGGTTATTTGCCAAAGGCCACCCAGGAAGGCAGAGTTGGAGCCTCTCCGGAGTGTGTATGGGGGGAAAATCCTTGCCCCAAGTCCTTCTCATACACACCAGACTATGATTCCACAATTGCCAGGGTAATTCTGGTCCCCTTGCAGGTCCTCACCTGCAGGATGCCCAAGGGATACAGATGCTTTGTATTGCTGCTTACCTTCCTCTCCACAACGTCACTTCACAAGGTGCTTAGAGAGATACCCTGCTCTCCATGGCAGCAGGGGCTGACAAGGCTCATGAGCATATTGGTTTGGAGTACTACTGCAGCGAGTCACTAAATTCCCACCCGTGACCCCCCTTCTGGAATTACAGCCCCAGTCCTGCTGCCGTGTGTGGTACATCCCACCAGCCCTCAGCCACTGGGTGAGCAGCCTCCACAGCTGTGGCCAGAGCACCCCAGGGGGGAAAGGAGCTGGTGAGATGGTCCTCGGGCTTGTCCCAGCCACGTGGCATTGGAGCAAGGCTGGCTTAGAGGATGCTGCTGGGGTCTCTCCTGGGGCAAAGAGGGTCTGGATTAGGATGCCCCAGGTAAAAGTGAAGACCAGAATGAGGGTGAATTGCTTGCCTGTGTCTTTTGCAGGGAGAAGGGGCAGTTTTAGGGGGTTCCGTAAAGCCATCGATGCTCCCTGGCCACACTCCTCAGCTGAGACCCAGGCACTCAGTGTCTGAGTGGAAATACTGTCTGTCGGCAGTACCCAGATGATGTCATTTAGTTTTCCAGGCTTCTGGGCTGAGCCAGCAGCTCGAGCCAGTATGACTGGAGATTCTTTATTTAGAAGGAGCCCAAGTGCAACTGAGTCCAGGTCTTTGCAGCACCCCTCTGCCACCTCCCTTCCCTGCTGATGCAATCTCATCTGCAGCAGAGACACCAGGATGCCTCAGAAGAGGCGGTTCTTGGAACCTCGAAATGGGACCCTGCCGGGCAGGTGGGAAAGGGAGATGCTGTTAGGGGGCAGGTGAGGGTGATGCTTAATCTGGGCTACCAGGTGTTCCCCTGGCAGAGGAACCTCCAGTTCCCTCTGGGCAATGCACACAGCGGAGGAGCACTTGTCCCTCCAGGTGTCTTTTTACCTCCCTTTAACTCCCTGAGAAATTTGTCCTGAGCTCCCCAGCACAGCAGTGGTCACCCTTCTCATCCTCACACTTGCCATCTCCAGTCTGGGTTATTGCAACCGAGCCTCAGGCTGGCTTTTGGGGGTTTTCTAGTTGGAAATCAAATGTTTTCCCCCTCTGACACCCCTTAACCTGCCTCCTCTCCCTCGGCAGCATCTCCTGACAAGCGAGCGGCTAAGAATAGCCCTGCCTCTGGCTCCAGGCTGGTGCTGTTTGCTCAGTGACTCAGAGCTGGCCAGGCAGGCACTTACTCAAAGGGCCCCATTACTCATCTGTCTGCATTGCCCCAAGGATGGGGTTTGTGTCTCTCGTTTGCCTCTCCTTTAAAGATCTTTTATTTATTTATATTTAATAAAGCCGCCATGCACAAGGAGAGCTAGTTTTCCTGCTGTAGATGTACCTCTAAATATGTGTGCCCTGACCCAGAATGCTGCAACCCCTATAGATCATACTGGCAACAATACCCTCGGTACTGCTCCTTCTCACTGCCTTGCCAGGAAGGAGCTGTGTCGGCAGGAACAGGGCAAATGACAGTGTCTCCCAAAATTGCATTTCATGGCACCAGGGTAACAATGAAAACAAAAATTCTCTCCCGCAGAAACCATCTGTGTTGAATACCAGCGTGGATTTGGCTGTGCCCAAATCCAGCTGGCCCCTCGGATGCCCACGGCATGACCCAGCTGCTCCCGTCTTGCCCACAGCCCACACTAATTGCAATCCTCCTTCCTCTCCCCGGAGTGTGTCACTGCCCAGTGGGCAAAGCACCTCGGCAAATTAAAAAAGGCCCGCATGTTAAAAAGTGGCTTCATTTCCAAACAACAAAAAGGCAGCATCTCCCTCATCTGGTTTGCTCCCCTGAGGCATTCTCTGAGTCACAGCCAGTCATGCTGGGAACAGAGCTGCATCCTGACCAGCGCACATGTGCGTCTGCAAGGCACTGCCATGACGGCACTGCCGGGGGAGGACGCAGCTCCTCCACCTGTCCCGCTGCGGCAGGGATGGTTGCTTGGGATAAGGAAAGTGTGGCATTGGCAGAAGACTTGGAAGAGGTGTGTTGGATGGCATTTTGTTCCTTTTGTGCAGCTTCAGCCCCACAGTCTCCACCTTTTGCTGTTCTTCAGGTTTTTCTTCCAGTTTTTCCAATCCTGCTGCTTCATGGCATCACCTTTCAAACCTGCTGTCATCAGGGAGCCCAGCATTCTGCTCCAAGATGCCTCATGAAGCCTCAACAGTACCGAGAGGGCTTCCAGAGAGCAGGCACAGCCTCCATGCCAGGCACACCTGAGTATCCCAAGCCAGGTCTGGTTTATGCCCTGTAGAGATGCATGTTGGGGGTGAATAGATCCACCTTGCATGGAAGTAGGCAGTTGGTCTGGATTTGGGCTGCGGCTGTGGCACTTCTCCTGACCACCATGCCCTAGGTCTCCACCTAACACATGCTGAGGCTGTGATCCTGCACTGCTAACCCCAAGGGAGCCTTTCCATCCAGCCAGGATGAGTGGGCTCCCAGTGCCTCTCCGCAAAGCCCAGCATAGGGGAGCTGGGGGCTCGTGCCTCAGAGGAGATGGTGTCCCCAGCTCAGTCAAGGCTGACAGCAGCCAGGGATGCAGGACAGGGGGAAGTGGGAGCATGAACACCCACCCGTGGGCTGGAAATGGGGCCTTGCATGTCCTGGCAAACACATATTCGTGTGCTCCCTCCATCCCAGTGACCTCCCCTCAATAACAATCCCTGGAGCCATCTGGGGGCATGGTAGTGTAGGAGAGCAGGACCAACCTGCCCAGCTTGGTCCTGTCTCACAGACCCCACTGGCACCCCACAGCATCCATGACACTGCCAAGGGCTGCCGAATGGCTGGTGACAACCCCGGGAGCTGAGGCCACAGCAAAGCCAGGCCGTGCCAGAGGAGACAACGGGGACAAGCTCAAACCCAGCTTGGTGGGACACCTTTCCCTGGCACCCGAGCCGTGCTGGAGGGGAGTCCCTGAGCTGTACCATCGCAGGCGCCGAGCGCTGGCCCTGCAGCGAGGCGAGCGAGCAGCCTCTACTGGCAGCTCCCGGCGCCTCGGGAGGCTTCACACCACCGCCGTTCTGTCTGTGCAACACCAGGGAAAGAGGTTTACCCTCGTTTCATATCCTTCAGGAGAGCTCGGGGTGACGCTTGGTGCCGGACAAACCCCATTCTGCAAGTGCGCTGAAGCACTGCTGCAGGTGTTGGTACAAAGAGGAGGAGGAGGAAGAAAGAGGGACGAAGGCAAACAGCTGCTCAGACATCTTGTTGGACCGATGCAGGACAGAAGTCTGGAGAGTGAAGATGTCTGCAAGGCAACAGCCCACGATGGGCCAGGAGCCCCCAGCCTGGCTCTGTCCCCACCAGGCTGTGTGACTTGAGGAAAGGCAGGTGCCACTCTGTATTTCAGCTTTGAAATCCCTTGCACCCTGCAGGTGCAAACTAAGAACATAAGAGCAAGGCTATGGAGGTTCAGTGCCTCTGCAAGCAACCTGTCCTACATCAGCTTGGCTGGGAAGAACGTTATCAATTCTAATGTTCACAGTATCCAGCTCCCATCTCATCTCCAGGCTAGGTATGGTACTGGAGAAGGGAAGGGCTCCATGTGCTCCTAAGTGCCACACGTGTCCTGCTCCATTCACTTGAACCATGTGGTTCAAGTCTTTTACACCTCTGAACTCACTGAGGGCCAGATTTGGGTTGCAGCACTGATAAACTCAATACACCAACTGTTGGCCTGTGGGCAGATGGCTGTAACAAATCTTACAGTCCACTTCTAGGAGAGCCTGCTCTGCACCCCAAACTTCTTTACTGACATCCTAGCCTGTCTTCTTCATCAGCAAGAGAGGTCAGTGACAAGTGAGCACTGCCTTACAGGTGCCACGTGCCACGTGCCACCTGCGTTGGACGTGTGCAGTCCCCAACCTCAGGAGCTGAGAAATGCTCAGCAGCAATCCTCTCTGGCTCAGCACGTCATTCTGAGGTGGGCAGGAATGCTGCTGCCTTCAACCTGTCTTCAAAGCTTGGCTTTGGCTTTGCCCTGGCATCCCCTGAACACAGTGCTGTGATGAAGCGTCTGCATTCGGGAACCCCCACACAGCCACTGCCCAGCAGACTTGGTGGTGCCCGAGCAAGGGCCAGACTGCCTCGTCTCCAGCCAGGCTGCACTAACCTTCCCCCACCAGAGACATTCCTCAGACCGTGCTGATGCCAAGCAAAAGTACATCATGAAGTCGAAGCGCTGCCAAGGCTGCCTCTCCCTGCTCTGCTTTCCCCGTTAATTGCTGACCAGACCATCCATTAGGGAACAACAGCCAAGATGCACAGGAGATGCTCCCCACAGGCACCCGGCATGCCTGCCTCTCACTTGCTACAAACCTCTGGGACAGACTGGCACAGAGGACCAGGATATTTTTGTTGTGCAGCCCCTGAGAAAACACCCGGGCACCCAGGGCTTTGTGGTGCTTACCCCTGCTGCAGACAGCTGTGGGTCCAGCCCTGGGCACCATGCTGAGAGCAGGGCACAGAGGATATGGACAAGTTGGAGATGGAAGAAGTGCAATTTCCATCAGGGTGAAGGCACTGGTTGGGTAAGTGGTGCCTGTGAGGGCTGTAGCTGAGGCCATCATGCCACTGAGACAGCACAGTGGGATGGCATTCAGATGACTGTGAACTTTCTGCCCTTGCCTCTGCCCCCTTGGCCCCATAATTAGTCCTCTGGGTCACTCAGGGCTCCTGAAGTGCTTTCATCCCTAATGAGTTTGTTTAGCCGTGGAAACCTAAGGAAAAAAAAAAAGGAAAATTCAGTATTCCTCCGAAAATCCTATTAACCACATTGCCCTGGTTCTCCGTGCTGCAGCACTGGATGCAAGACTGGCACAGGGAAGGCAAACCCTGCCAAGCAAAGCAGGAGCAGGCAGTAAACGGGAATAACCAAAGCTTAGGTGCCTTCTGCACCAGGCCCTGCGCATGGCTCCTGATGGTAAATGGTTTCACCACAGTCCCCTTGCACCCCTTCAAAGCCAGGCAACCTGGTGGCTGGCAGAGCAGCAGTGGGAGTATGGAGATCTCTTAGGAAGAGGAATAACTTCCCTGCGTGGGGCAATCATCCTTCCTAGGGGTATTTTTATATTAGAGTGGATTAAAGGGAATACAAACAGCAAGATAACTCAGATCACAGCAGGGAGGCATCTAGTTCGGATAACCTCTTCAGTTTTGCCAGCTCTACTCTTCATTTGATAGGACCCAGTCAAAGACCAAGCCTTCATACCCCTCCTCACCAAAACCCACGGTCCATGCAGAGAAAAGTAATGAAAAAGGATCCTCCTGCTTGCTTCTGCACCAGGCAGTGCTGCTGACAGAGGCACAGAGACAGCATCAAGTCTTTCTCCGAAGCAGACAGGCTGCCCTTGGCTCTCTCACCCACCAAATCTATTAGCAATGAGCTCAGCCTGCTATTATCGCTGAGCCAGGGCGCCTGGAGGCTCTCGAAAGTGCAGCTATTGATCCATGCCTCTCACATGTCCCCCTCAGGCCTTTGGTTTCAGGAAACCTCTTACCCTGTCCTCTCCTTGTTTCTTCTCCACAACCTCCAGGAATGCTTTTCTGAGGGACCTTGAGGCTGGGAGTTAAAGGAAAAGTAACTGGGACTGCAGTGAGAGGGCCAGGGATTTAGCCTGCCTGTTTGCTTGGGCTGACTGTGTGCTTTATTAATCATCTCCATCTTCCTCAGTGGAAGAAGGGGAGGACATTTTCCCCTAGGTTAGGGTTGCAGATGAAGGGAGGGGAAGCTTGGTGCCTTTCATGTGAACTCAACCTATGTGAGTCTCTGCTCACCCATGGCATGGACTTTCTGAAGGGGCTGTGTCCATGGAGGTGTCCTCTCCACCCTCTCCCATGCTTCAGGGCTGTCAGCATGACTTGCACCTGCTGGTTAACAGGTGACTGCATCTCTGTGCAGGCTCACACTGATGGCACGAGCAGATAAGTCTGTCAGTCTGCTGGGGAGCACTTACTTATGGCAATGATCAGCTCAGTGGCATCCTGCTACTCCTGAAGGACAATCCTACACCCCTCGGGCTGCTTCTACCATCCCTTCAGGTTCACCTTGCCCAAGCAACCAGGTGGTAGGGTGAGGAACCATGCTGGGCAGCTGGGGCATCCAAAAAGACTGGTGGAGCTACAGCCAGAAACCACATAGCTGCTCTGGGAAGATTTCCTAGGTATGAAGCAAACAACTTGCTGCCCAGCCCCTTGTAAAATGGGTTGCCTCACTCTCCCCACATCCCCAGGAAGACTTTCAGGTGCCTTATGGGTGCCCTCCATGAATGACTAATGAGCCATCACGAGCATTAGCACTAGTGCTGGCTGCCAGAAGCAGATTGAGATCAAGCCTTCCCTTGCATCTATCAGCTCCACCCAGGAAGCAGACTTCCCTTTGACAACAGCCAGATTAAGCAACAGGCAGACAACAACGGCCCTGACCAGGCAGGCTGAGGCTGGCAGCCTGTGGGAAGGAGTGACCATGTGCAGATGGAGGAAATCTCACCTCTTGCTACAGCCCCCATCAATCCGGGGGCGGAATTTGGTAGTGGCCATGTTTTTCCCTGCAGATGGGTTAGGACTAGCAGAGAGAAGTCACTGATTTTTGGGTGAGTTTGTGGACAACAGAGCCTTGGAGCCTGTGGATGCCCTGAGGAAACTTCCACACTCAGCCAGATCCCCAGTGTGCCCAGCACAGGGGTTTTCATCTCTTCCTTTAAAAACTGCTCATACAGCCCCAGTTTGCAGATGAGACACACAGGCCTGATCCCATGAAAAGAACAATGGATGTACTTCCATACCCCCGCGAAGATGAACTCCAGGGAGTAGTTCCAGCTGGTTCCACATACACAAATCATGGTGTCAGGTAACAAATGGTGGTATCTGTTTTAAGTGATGACTCATTCATGGCAGCATTGTATCCCAACAAACCTGAGGAAGTTGCCCTGGGCAAAGCTTCCTTACCTGTCACCCTATCCTCCTGGATTTCATGTAGTAGCAGATCACTGTGAGCAGGAGGCAAAATTTAGCTGACTCCTTACTGACTTACTTACTGTCCTTGCAGTCATCAGAGTCAGAGGAGGAAGAGGACAGGTCACCTTCCATTGCTAACACTGCAAAGTAGACATGGAATAAACCCGACCTTCCTTTACAGCCTTTGCTGGAGAAATCAACACTTCCTATACATAGAAAAATCAATGGAGTGCACTTACCAAACAAATCCCCATTGGTCTGAACCACCTGCATCAACAGAGCCTTACATGGCCATCTATGCACCTCAAACCCTCCCCACCAGCTCCAGCTCAACCTTCCCTTGTCCAGGCTGCTTTGGCAGGGTTCTACCACCACACCAGTTCTGGCACACTGCACTCTGCATTGTGGTGATTTCGGAGAGCCTCAGCAGCATCCTACATTTTTGTGATTGTGCCCTGCAAGCTGACTGTCACTCACCCGTTGTCCACATACCTACTCCAGAGGTGCTGCTGCTTCCCATGTGTCAGCACTGAAGAAGCCAAGTGAGGAAGAGGGTAGCGTTCCCCCCATGCAGGCCAAACCCTCCCACCTCTCAACACTCCCGGATCTCTCCCAGAGCCTTCCTGAAAGACCACTAACCCACCTGCACCTAGCTAGAAACCTGTTACTGATTGGGAATAGCTTTGAATGAATGAATATCCATGAATATGAGTATTTCCTCTGAACCATCAGATGGTGCCATTGAGTCTTCTTAGGATGTAGAGCCCCGACGACAGCAGGCTGCCACCAGGGATCACACTGGCTTCTTACTCCACCTCAAAGGCAGGGAATAGCACTTCATTCCTCAGTTACAAGTACTGATACACAAATATTCTGCTGTTCTCAATAAATTAAGAAGGATCTGTGTCACCGTTTTTTCTGTTTGTTTTTTTTAATTTTTTTTTGCACAAGTCTTGCAAGACTGGCTATCTTCTTGGAGCTGGACTCCAGTGATACCAGTGTAGGAACAAGCATAGCAATATAGGAGCACTTCAATTTCTGCTCCTGGACAAAAGACGCATGTTCACTTCTAGAAAGATTAAGAGAGGACAAACCGCTTTCATGCAGCAAGGCTAGAAATTAAAGAGAGAGCAGCATTAGCAAAAGCTCCTTTCCCCTCCACAACAGTGATATAAGGAACACAGGACTTGCCCTCCTTGGAAAGTTAGACAGCAGGCAGCAGGCTGCCCGATGCCTGGGGTGACTGTCTCATTTCTACCTCTCCCTGCCTCTTCTCTTTTTTTTTTTCCCTTTTTTTTTTTTTTTTTTTTTTTTTTTTTTTTTTTTTTTTTCGCAGGCGTATTGTGAAAAAAAAGAANGTGCACTGTAAAAAGAAGAGACATCATGGCACGTTGCCTACAATATGCTCATCACATTTGACATCTCCCCTCCATATGTGGGGCCAGGACTTCCAGGGCTTTGGTACTAATAATTCTCCTTGTGGATTTTGCAATGACCACAGCCTGGCACGGAGAGCCCTGCTGTCCAGCTGAGGCCTCTACCTGGCATTGCAAATATGCATGAATAACAACTGATTAGTGCTTTTCCTGGGTTGTTTTTCAGATTTAATTGTGCAAGATGAAAGAGGAGAAAAATGCTAGTAACGTGAGGAAGGAGGGAAAGGAGAAATAATTACGAGTGCATTTAGTCAGTGATAAGAATGGCTGCTGAGCTGGACTGGGTGCTTTCCAAGCACAGTGGGAGCCAGCTTCAATTTCACAGCATAATACTTCCTGCACCCTTAAAATAACTTCTCCCTGCCCCCAGGGTGTCACGGGAGCTGAACAGCAATGTGTGCCCCCTCCCTGTGCAGCCCCACGCTGCTGTGTGCTCAGTTGTCGTCCAGGGGCTCTTTTGAGAGCGGTCGCATCACCGGTGTGGTGCCAAGGCGCCGAGACCCAGCCAAGAGGGCTGGAGCAGAACGGAGGGGATGCTTTGTGGACCCAGAGCCGTGGTCTCCCAGGGAAGGCAGCAGGTGGGGGATTGCTAGCTGTTTGAGCCCTCCTCGGTGCCCGGCGAAGAGCAGCTTCCCCGAACGGCTCGGCAGAGATGGGACCTCTTTATTGTCGGGGCTAATTGCTCATGTGAGATGTATTTACAGAAGCGACTGTTTGTGCAGAGCGCAGCAGACAAACAGACTCCTGTTCTGCCAGGCACCCTTTGTAATCGGTGGGGGCTGGGAACACTTTAATGCAGCCATCGGAGGCCTCATTTGTACTGCAGGCACCAACCCCGCGCCGAGCTGGACGGTGCCTGCGGGATTCTGAGCCCCGGCAGCGGGGGCAGAGGGCAGCTGGCTGCACCAGGGCACTGCTCCTCCTCACCCACCTCATATGAGCAGGCTGAGGGCTCACAGCTCGCTCCGAGCCGGGCACGCAGAACCCACCAAGCACACCCCTGGGTGTGATCCTGGCACGGGTCTGCCTGTCCTCCCGTGGCTTGCAAATCCAGCTGCTCCCATTTCGGCATTTGGCTGTGGGGAGCACACTGTGCGTGCGCAGGTGAGCTGCCCATCTCCTTGGGCTGCAGGAGACGTGACAAAGGCTCTGAGGTGCTTCAAAGGTTATGTGGTGAACTGCTTCACATGCAGTTGTACTAGAGGACAAGACGCTCCGGAAAGTTGTTCCTTGCCTCTGTAAATAATGTCAAGGAGTGGTTAAAAGCATCCAGGACTCTTTAAAAAACAGTCTTGCAGGCTTTTTGCAGCCTGCTGGGTTTTTTCAAGGAGGAGGCCTAGGGGGAGTTTTGCCATCTGTGAGAGAGATGCAGCATTAGAAAAATAATGCAAACAATTTCTGGTGCTGTCTCCATCTTCCTGCAAAACCACTGGGGATGGACAAGCCCTGGCTTCCAGTTACATGCAACATATTTTGCTTATAGGTAGCCTACAACTCAACCCCACAGTGAACGTCCCTCTCCAAACTTAAATAACTTAAATATATGTCCCACTTCTCACCCTGTGGCCTTTTCTCCACCCTGACACAGGCAGTAGATTAAGACACACTGAGAGAAGAGCTTATCATTAAGGAGAAACAGCACCACAGAGCTGGCATGTGTCTTCTGCTTCCCCTTTCCAAGTGGCACTCCAAATTGGCTGGTATTGGTCAGGCATAATGAGAGCATCAGTTTGGTTTCAGCCTGTCCACAATGACACAGAATTGCCAGCACTGGGACAAAAGGAAACCCACACTCATCCCCTTACAGAGCTCTCTGACACATGCAGATCAACCCAGGCATCCTGACCCCATGAGTTGCCATTGGCATTTCCCAAGCTTCCCAGCTGAAACTAAAACTCTCTTGGCTACTATTCAATTCATTTTAGCATAATTTTTGTATTCTCCTCTTGGAGGTGCAGAGAAATCCACCTAATTTTTAGCACTCGTAAGCACTGGAGGTTTCTGAGCTTTTACTCATCATCTCTCACAAGACTTGATACAGAGGGAAGTGTTGGGTTTTGTTTTTTGTTTTTTGGTTTTTTTCATTTTCCAGATGTGGGAGCTGAGGCAAAAGGCAGATACTGCTCAGTAATACCTAATTAGTGGGGGGAAAATTAAAACCCAGTCACCACCAGTCTCATGTTTAATAAGTTGTCTGAAAGAGGAAATACCTAATAATTCTGTTCTTCTGTGACTGGGAGAAAGAGATTGAACACTGGTCAGCATCCCTAGGAATGTAGACCCTCAAGGACAAGTTTTTCAGCCCTCTTCCCTGAAGCTTCACCCCTCTCTCAGACATCAGAATAAAAGCCATATTTCCCAGAGAGTTCAGGACCCAAAATGCCATTTATTTTTTCCAATCTGGTCCTCAGCAGGATTGATTGTCTTGTTGCAAGACTATATGTAAAAGGTCTTACTATTACTGGCAGCAATCAATATTTATAACCACTCAGAGTGTTTATTTATAAAAAAAAAAATCAAATGTTCCTACCAAGAAGAGATGCTTTTATTAATATCTAGCACGATTAATAATCATATTCAGAGTTGCAGGCAGGCCCACGCTGTCAGACTCTTTGGAAAAGCACTTTGCTTTTTCTAATGGCTCTGCAGGAATTTGAACCGTAATATGTTTCATGCACAGGGACAAAGACGTTTTGTCTCAGGGAAGGAGTGTGTGGATGTTTTTGACTTAAAGAGCCAACGCCGCATTCAGAGCTTCACAAACAGAACCATTTTGAAGCCAAGCCCATGAGCTTGCCACATCTCCTGGAGGTACACTGCATAGGGTCTATCTCCTCCTGTTGCTGAAGACCCAGATCGGAGCTGCAGATTTGCAGCTTGCTGAAAAATGTCACACCCCCTCTGTGTCAGGGCAGCCATCACCTGCTCTGCTTCTCTGCCACCCACTGGAAATGCCTCAGCTCAGCAAATGGGTTCCCATCTCTGCCTGTTGAGGCCTCTCAGCTGTCCAGGGTAAGATGAGCTCCATGGGAATGACACTGCTTCAGATAAAGGGAAGGAAAACTCATACGGCCCTAAACAATGCTTTCTTTCCTCAATTCCTGCAGCACTACCACAAGGAGAGAAGAGGGAACACGCAAGGCTGGTGTCAGGGTATCAGATCTGAGGCTGCTCGGCCCCACACCACTATGGGGTGGTGAAGGAGGGACAGGTGTTTCTGATGCAATAAGCCAATAAAGGAGCAAAGTTCACTCCCACTCCTTAGTGCTGGCTGTGCAAGGCGGTGTTTGCCCACCTGTGTGTTGCACTTCTCCCACTGCAGGAGGTAATGACAATTAAATCAGAGGCAGTAAAGGGACAGTTGCAAAGAGACCAATGCCTTGATTACTTCCTCATAGCTGCTTGCCCTCTGCGGTACCACTTTATTATCAGATGGGCAGAGCGAGCCAACGCAAAGCCAACATGAAAATCAGGTAGATATGACAGCTGTTGTCTGGATGGCTACCAAACGTCCTGTTATGCACAGTTCTAGTAATGAGAACTGTGGGACAAAAATAAGGAAGTAAATGTTCACACTTGCTATTTCAAGGCAGTTCTCAGCCAGTGCTGAGTCACTTTTGGGACTGCCATGTCTTTCTTCAGGGGTCATGGGGCATAACAAAGCTTTCTGATAGATAGGGACAGCCTTCAGGTCCACACTGTCTTGTGCCTTGGCTTTTATACTGAGCCCTGCAGAGCTTTTCATGACTGTCAGATCCTCATGTGAGATGTTTGTCTGCCCCAGCTCCTGTGGTCTGGTCTGCAGGAGATCCCCTCCAGCCTCCCATCAGTTTCCAAAAAGCTCTGTTTCTGCTGAGGAACACCTGGCAACAAAGCCACACTATTCCTGGAGGCCAGGAGGAGCAGGGCATGCACTTGTTTGGATTCCTGTTATGCCAGCCAGGCCAGGGGATATGGGGGACAGAACAAGGAGGAGAGGAGCAAGTGAATGCAGTATTTCTTGCTGTGTTCCACAGGCCAAAAGCCCTACAGTCCAGATCCCACAAGCCCACGGGGCGCATGTTCTGCCCAGACTGCCTGTCAATAATCTCACATTTTAAATCCTGTTAGACACAAGTAAGCTGTGGAACAGTAATCCAGGGAAGAGTCGATGCAAAACCCTGCAATGTCAAGCATTTTAAACCTCCCGGATCCTCTGCGCTTCCTACCACATCTGTATGCCAGGGACCAGCGCTTGCTAAGCACCTTTTACTCACGTCCTACAGGGCCTGCAAGCCCTGAACATGGAGCGCCCTTCCTTTGTCCATGTGCATAGGGATCAGCACAAAGGAGCCCCTCAGCCTTCCAGTCAAATAAATAATTGCTGCAGTGCATTTTATAGAGGGTTTGGAAAGGGAGTTGCAGGACAAGCACTGGACGCTGCTCTGGGATTGGCACATCCTTTGCTCTTCAGGGCTGCTCACGGAGGGGCCTGAGTGAATGGGGATGAATGTGAAATGCTTGGCCTGCCAGAGGGAGTTCTGCTGTTTCCAGTGGCAGAGGGAAGAAGGAAAAACACAAAACAAAACTGTAGGTGTAATGCCAATGGAAAAAAAAAAATCACCTTAGGTGAGATATAGATAAAGGCCTTGTGCCCTTGGAAGGTATGACACAAAAGATTAATGAAATACATATTCCATGTCTGAGGTTGTTTTTTTTTCACCAGTAATTCTCCTAGTGCCAGTTGCCGTATATTTTCCTTGATACAATCAGGAGGAAAACAGCTAATCTGACATGACAAACTCATTGTATCAGAAGTCATCTCTGCTTTAAAACATGTGTCATATGACTAAACACCCTACTCCTGGTACAATGCATCCCACAGTAAATTTGGATGGAGCTCATCCCCAAATGCCCTGCTAAAAATACCCGTAACAAAGGGCAACAAGAAAACATAATTCAAATGAGGGACATCTGTTCTCAAATGTTTGCAGATAATGACTGGCTCAAGTGCCTGCATAAAGGATAATTATTTTCTGCAGATGGTTTTATCTGGTATTTTAAACACTGTAAAAAATCCTTGCCCCAACCACTCAGTGAAGTATGGGGGTTTTGCTGCAAGACCTTTTTCCTATCCTCTGCTGCATTTTCTAAATGCACGGATAAGTAAAACTAAAAACAATTAAAAGATAAAATGTATTAAAGAGAAATGCTTCTTTGGAACACAGACAACACACATTTTCAAGTTCTGCCCTTTAATTTCTTATGTTACACTGCCATATACCCAGATAATTCTCAGGCTGAAGTTTTGTTGTGGGAGAATGGCAAAATAAAGCAGTTATGTGTTGTGCAAAGGGATCCCCAGCAGATTTCAAAGGGAAGGTCCATTCCCAAAACTACAGCACAATATGCTTTTAATACAAAATAACTCTACCACCTTTCCTTAAGACAGAGAGATACAAAACAACCATGGCCAAGAAACATTAAATCACCCCCTAACATCCCATTGCAATGCAGTATTAGCCCCAGGATAGCACTGCTTTGTTGGAACTGTCTTTGGAGTCAGTGTGGTGGCTGGGGCTGACTCACCCACCCTGAACAAGTGGGGCCACAGGTGGGTGCCTGTGGGATGAGGGGCCCTGAGGACCCTCACTCTCAGAGCAGCACAGGGCTGAGAGGGCCCTTGGAGCCCCTGGCACAGCAGGGTGGAGGAAGCAGGGTAGGGGAGGAGGGTGATGGCTCAAACAGCCTCTGAAAGAAGGTCCTTCCCTTGGAAAGCTGGCGAGTGCAGGGAGTCTAATGACATAACCATCACTCTCCCATATGTTTTAATTAATACACGTGTTAAAGCATGGGATCACCGCCAGCAGCTCTGCCTCTGTAAACATCCCCACCTGAGCAGGTGCTGATCGGGGAAATGGGTCAAGAGGACATCGGTTTCAGGGAGCCTCTGGAAATGCTGTATATCAATGATCTGCATGGAAGGGATTTACATTTAAAAACTAGGGTTGCTTAAATCTCAAGGAGTGCAGTGTTGGGCTGCCTGGGGGGAGGTATCATCCCTCTGGCAGCTGGTCGGTTATTTTTGCAATTAGAGGAACAAAGAATGATAGAATTTTGAGTCAAAAAGGAGATTCTGTAGCACAGCAACAGGCAACCAGCAAGAGGACCAGAGGACACGGTCTTACACTGTGTCAGGAGAGTACAGGTTGGACATTAGGGAGAATTTCTCCAGAGAAAGGGCGATTAGATATTGGAATGGACTGCCAGGGAGGTGATGGAGTCATCATGCCTGGAGGTGTTTAAGTAAAGACTGGATGTGGCACTCAGTGCCATGGTCCAGTTGACATGGTAATGTCCGGTCAAAGGTTGGACTCGATCATCTCAGAGCTCTGTTCCAACACAACTGACTCCGTGGTTCTGTGACTCTGTAGCGGAAGGGACAAGGCGGGATGGGGGAGCAGCCAGCCCGCATCCCGCGTGCGAGGCTCCGGGGCAATCTCAGGGTACCAAAGGGGTGACAGGAACAGCGGCCGCCATGCAGGAGGGTCTTGGGTCAGTGCCTGGCGGCCCCGTGGGAGCTCCACGTTCTCATCACCGTCTCCAATTAACACATTAATTTGCCTTGGGGTGTGACCTCCCAGCGCTGCCTCAGAGGCCCCGACACGGCGTACCTTAGCGAGAACTAAAGCACTGAGGCCCGGACAGTGAAGCCCCGCAGAGGGGGCCGAGAGATGCCGGCGGGTCCCTGGCCCGGAGAGCCCCCGGGAGTGCGGGCGCCGCCGGCCGCGTCCGGACTACACCTCCCGGCGTGCCCCGCGCGGCGGGGCGGTGGGGCGGCGCGGGGCCGCTTCCGGGTTGGCCAGCGCTGTGTGTTTACTTCCGGCCGCGCCAGTGCGCGAGTGTCAGCCCGGGGGGGGCACCCGGCGGCCGCCCCGCCCGCGGCCGGGGAGGGACCGACCGACCGACAGACCGGCGCAGGGACCGACGGACACAGCGGCCGAGGGAGGAGCCCCGAGCGCGCAGCGGCCCCGTCCCTCATGAGCGGGCGGTGAGCGGCGAGTCGGCGGCCGCGGGAGCTTCCCGGCGCGGCGGGACCCAGCCATGGACTGGCTCATGGGGTGAGTGGGGCCCCTCTGTCTGTTCCTCCCTCCGGAGCTCTCCCGCCCCGGCCGTGGCGGCCCCGCTCCCGGGCAGCCCCAGCCCGGCGTGCGGCGCAAATGACTAATCAGTTCCTGCCGGCGGGAACGGGAGCGCGGCTGCAGCTCAGCCCCGGGCGTCCCTGGGTGCAGCCGCCTGCGCCCGCGGGGACGACGGGGTGCACAGGAGCCGTCGTCTTGTCCCGAGCGGTGGCTCTCTGAAAAAGTAACTTTTCCTTCCCTTTTTGGGGTATAGGCAGGCCAGGTGTGGCAGCTCTCCGTGCTTCCCACCCGTACAGTGTGGGGCTAATCCCCCTGCGACAGAACATCACTCTAAACCGAAAGGCGTGCCAAGGTTTAAATGGCTTTCTGGGGGGAGGAAGAAGAGACCTCGGCAGAGATTAACGCCAAATCAGAGCCACGCCAGGGGGCTTGGATAGCCTGGGATTAATAGTGCTAATTACACAGAGACAGAAGGTAGAGAGCTGTTTGCTGCAGGTTTTAGGTCTGGAAACCTCAGTGCAGGAGAGGGAGATGCGGTTGATGGGAGTGACCTGATATGCTGCCAGTATCCCAAGCAAGATATTCTCGGTTACTTCTTGCATGAATTGTGCTGGCGACCTACACTCAGGTGAACTGTGAATAATTATGCTTCAAAATCGCATGAGCACTTGGTTTATGCTCCAGCAAAACTAGCGCTGCTGTGATAACTCGTGCCCTTAGTTTGTTCTTCATAGCAGTTTGGTCCTGTTCCTGAAGGTGATCTTTGCCATCTAGGTTGCCTCCTTTCCTAACTCTGATCTGCCTAGAACACAAGGTAAACTATTTTGTCGCTGTTGCTGGATGTGGTGTATTTAGAAAGGTCATTCGCGCGTGTGTTGCCTTTTGTCTGCAGCTGATGTGTTTGGTGGTGAGTGCACTTGTTACTTGCCTTCACACGGGTCGCGTCCGACTCTCGAACCAGCTGTCAATACAAAGTTTTACTGTGAGTCTGACCCCTCACTCACTCTGATGGAGGGAATGCTGAATATCTGTGAGGTACACACTGATGGCTGGCTTTTCCTCCAGCAGGCTGAGCAGCGGAAGCGCAGTATTTGTGGCATGTGAAGGGCTCTGGGTGCCATGTACTGCAAGCCTTGTGTCTTGTTAAGTCAGAGGGCGGCACTCTGTTGTTACATGGTGTCGATGAAAGTAGAAATGACGAGCCTGTTTTGATGTGTTTTGTAACAACCACAAAGCACAGGTGGTCTGTTACACTGACTTTGTGAAAGTAAAAGCCAGGGTGTCAAAGAGTGTTACTGTAATTACAAAAAAAGGTCAGGCCCAGGACTTATGCAAGATACTTGTATGACTCAAAAGCCCCCGCTACAACAGCTGTACTTATTCTGTGCAAATTATATTGTAAAGCAGAAAAGAATCAAGGTTTATTTTAGCCAAACTCTCAGTATCTTAGAATGATGCTTTTCTTGTGAAAAATATTTTGAGCTTCTTGAAGTTGCTACGAAAAAATTGGCATTTGTTCTGTACTTTTTTACCCAGGGTGGGTGGATCCGTCCGTGTGTGGAAAAGACTTGCCTGTTTTCCCCATTGTAATGGGAATGGATCCTGAGTCATTTGTGCATTATTCGCTTGTTCTCAGCTATTTCCTGATACGTTTCTGTGCTGACCAAACCCAGTATTGTCCCACCGATGCTGTTCATGTTTTCTCCTTTAAAACGTTTTTAGTTCTATTTGTGCACATTTTGGGGGGGATGGTTGTATGTGATTATGGCACGGAGGGGGAGCATTGATATTTTGAAGTGGGAAAGGCTAGAAGTCCTGAGGGACCCTTTCTTATTTCTGGCCAAGTTATGCCTGCTGTTAGCAACTGTGTTTGTAAATGGAAACATCCGTCTTGCTGCTTGACGAAGAAACTGAGGACATTTATCTGTCCAGGAAGAAGTTTGGGTCATGCCGCTCGCTCAGCCTTTCTTTCGGTGGGAACTTCAGGTGTTTGGGTCTCTGATGCGAGGAGGACAGGGCTGAAGGGAAACCTGCACAAAAACAGGAAAACAGATCTCTCCCAGTAACGCATTAGTTGGTGTCGATGCCTCTGGCAAGCAAAATGTATTGGTCTGCTTCTTGGTGGTGTCTCTCTTTCCCGAGTAAGTGTTATCACTAATAAAACCGTTGCGATCGTTCTTATTCCTGACTGCTTTGGTAAGGTGGTGGTTTGCAGTTTCAGCTTTCCATGTACTTTCCCTAACCCTTCCAGAGCGTCTTGTATGTCTCATCATCTGTCGTGCTTTCTTAACCTTTCGGTGTGAGAAACACCTCTGTGTTTTGACTTTGTGTTACTGAGAAATGATCCTTCGAGTGCAAGTGAGTTAAGTTAGGCAGCAGTAACAATTGCTCCTGTTCTAGATCTCGAGCCTTCGAGCTGGTGTCGCGTTTATCTGATAGACGTTTAGAGCGGGATCTGCTTTATTCCTTCCTGGTCCTCCCCTTCTCTTGTGGTCCCTTGGAAAGGGGGGGAAGGGTAAGTTCTAATCATACCACTAAGAGCGGCAGCCCAAGTGCCTCTGATCGCCTCAGAGTACTTAATATACAAAAAAACGGAAGCTGAGGCTTACAAACAATAGTGAATTTATTACGGATTAACAAACAGCTACAGGCTTAACGTGGTCACACAGCAAAACTTCTCTAGGTGCTGCCTTCTGTTCAGTCAAGTGCTTCAAAATCCAGTCAAGTCCTAAGGAAGAAAACTGAAAAGAATGAGCTGCTGGCATGGAACGGTGCTTAGTTGAACGTCAAAGTAAAGCCAGAGCCTTTCCTGTGGTTGATTAGTATATTTTACCCTTCCACTGAATGCAGCATTAATACTGGTGCTGGTGAAACACTATGGTTTCTTCTGAGCATTCTCTCCATTAAAAAAAAACAAACAAACCATTTTGAGCTTATTTGTTTTACATAGTATATATTTTAAGTGCAATTTTGACTAGAGATCAGTGTTGCTTAATTGCTTTGCTCAACAGCATTTGCCGGAGATCCATATTACCCGCTTTGGAAGAGATTCCAGACTTTGGTGTTACAAATAGCATTGATCTGCTCTTGAAGTTCAAGGTAGCAACAAAGGCAGGCATTGTTCCTTCACTTACGAAACTTGCTTTTTAAACTTGTTTTAAAATTTCTTAATTCGATAGAAGTGAAACTTATTAATGGTGCTAGTAAATCTGACATGGTGTCAATTATTTTTCATCTTCAGCAGTGCTGTCTGATGCTGTAATGCATTTTTTCATAAGAGAGGAGAGTTGTATACTGTAGTCGTTTTGGTAAACTTATCTAATAAGGGAAGAGAGAAACAAAGTATTTTACAAATAATTACGTGTTAAACACAATCATAATTTGAGCTTCGTCTGTACTATAAACTTTGTAGTTTAGTAGGTTAATAGACTATACTGATTGAAGCTGAGAGAGATGCTTACACTGTTTTGATAAAGGTTCACAGCTCCTTCTCCCAGGCTTTATTAGAGTGTAAAGTGCAATAAAGAGAGAGAGGCTGTCTGCAAGAGGGATTTCTTCTCCATTTAAGTTTTAGGTCTTGTTATCCATACAGTCATACCATCCCCTGCTCAATTATTTGTTCTTTCATATGTTGCCCTAGTGACTTGAAAAGAAGGGCCTAAAAATGATTGAAGGCTATCGTTTCCTCATATTCTACATCTTCAGCTTTGAGGACAGTTAGAGAAAAGCAATGGCCTAGAAAGATAAGGAAAATACAGATGGCAGAAGGAGCAAACTTCTGGTCAGGACATTTGTGCCTGAAGACAGCACAGACTATTTTTGTCTACTCAGGTGGTCTGTGGTCTGCAAGACAGAGCGAGTGGCTACAGCTGTAAACTGAATAATGCCTAATCGAAACTAATAGCCCTCACACTTGCAGATTTTACTTTGTAATGTTGGTTAATCCATTATAAACACCACATGTATGTGCTGCCTTGCATAGTCTTCATCCCATCAGTTGGAAAGTATGTTGTAGTGAGATAACACAGTAATTATGCAAATTCAGTCTTTTTGAGTATATGCTATACTGGTGATTTTTAAAAAACAGTGCAAGAGAACTTCTCAAGGTCAGCACGCTGCTAGATTTGTTTGGTAGGGGAGACTTGTATGTCATGCATTTATTTTATTCAGCTATAACTGTCAGGGACTTAAATTTAAGCTGGCAGTTGTTTCATGTGTTTTGGATATAGGATTTTGCCATGTTATCCCTGCAGTAATTTTGCAGGCTAGAAGGAAAGTAACACATCCTGCTGTTTTGTTGTCTTCCATTCTGCATTTGTGGAAGGATCTTTGAGAAATGTCCTCATAAAGCCTTAAGACACTGTCCAGTTCAAGATAGGCTATGGTGAAGTAGGAATATCATTGTCATGCAGAGAAGTCCTGACCTTGAGCCAGAACAGCTGAGAGCTAGATGTAAAAAAAGCACACCAGTGTTTGAGTTCTGAGTCAGTACAGATCCAATATGCTGTTTGTCACCTGTTAGACTAAGCCTTTGTTGCTTTTGAACGGGGTGCACTACTGTAGAGTATCTTGAGTTGGATGGGAGCCATGAGGATCATCAAGTCCATTAATTGTGAGGAGTGCATCTTGTAGTGGGAGCAGTGAGAAATCATGCAGCAAGCTTAGCTGTCAATTTGGCTGGTGCATAATACAGTTGAACCTGTCTTGACCTAGCAGACCTTTATATAAAAAGTAGGTAATGATTTTTATTCTGGGAACCGTTCAAAACTTCCTAATTATAGCAAATATTTCTATTAAAAGGAAGAAAGGAATAACACTGGAGGTTCTTCAGCTGCTGTAGCTGTAGGGAATGCTTTCCCCTTTCTTCCCTTTAGTCATATCCAGTGAAGAAAATCTCCTGCCTTTATAAGGCAGTCTTCCCTCTGGAAACTGCTGCAGCCTCTCACCTTTCACAGCTTGCATGGTGTGTATCTTTGTTCTGTTTTTTAACTGACCTCACAACAGGTGTTTCCCTTGCATTCCATTCCCTGAAGATTCTTGGCTTTGCATGCCATTTTCCCTACTTTGAGGGAGCTGAAAATAACTCGGAACCGGTAAACCAGACATGTACGGTCCCACTGAGCAGGAAATACCCACATGCTCCTTATTTGCTTCTATTTATAGGTGTAACATTATCTGTGGGGTCCCAGGTTGCTGTCCCCAGATAAATCTAGGTCTGTCTGTGACCCACTGTGACTCCATTCACTGCTTACCGATGAGACTTCAATATTACTTCAAAACCTTGGCAGATGTGAGCAGTACCTCTGCTAAACCAGAGCTTAACTGTGAAACAACTACATAACACTGTCTGCGGGTAAAATTAGATCTCCATTAAATATTAACTTGTAATATTCATTAGTATAGTAGTGGAAATGTGCTGTTACTTTGAAATGTGAGTTTCAAGGGCTATTAGAGTTGTAGAAAAGGAGTCATGACTGTAAGCGAGCAATTGAAATTTTTCAGGTATGTTGTTCCCTTATGTCTCCCTGGTTCTGAAAGTGCTCAGTTATATTACTGAGATGGTCACCGCCAAGGTTCTTCTTTTGTAGTGCAAAACAGATTGTAAATAACTGCAGAGCCTTGCTCCCTGAAGTGTCCTGGTATAGTTAATTATTGATTTCTTGGAGAAAATGCCAAAGAAATCCTGCATTTTGAAACTTTTGTTACTTTAGCAAACCACAGAATTTATCAGTCAGTTACTTTGGTGAGTACAGTGCACGTGAATACTGGATTTATCTTATTAGAGTGCTCTTTTTCCAACATGCTGAGGAACAAGAAGAGTAGATAATTTTCAAGGTCCCTAAAATAAAATGAACTATTACTTTGCTTGGAAAAGAGGTTGAATATTCTTTAAGTGTAACAATACTCCTTCCTTGCGTGTCTCTGCATGTTACCCTCTTCTCCTTTGCAGTAGCATCAGGATTCAGGAAGGCTGGTAGGTTAAGATGCTCATCTGAATGAAAACAAATCTTTTTTTTTTTTTTTTCCCCTGCCTTTTTTTCTCTCCTCAGGTTAGTTTTCAGCTAAATGAGTTCCTGTAGCCTGTTTGTGTTCATTATCAACGAATAATGTTGATAGCACTGTGGTGTTTGTGAGAACATAAAGCTTAGGGAACACTTACTTTAGTGGCAGCAAGGACTTAAATCAACTGAACGTAATCATGTAGTAATGTGATTATTAGTGGTAATTACTCTGAAAATAATTAGTGGTCTATTTTCTGGTGATGTATCCTTCTGCTTGAATGTTGAGGAGAACTGCAGAGTGTCTCAAAATAGGGGATGCCGTGACTAGGCTGGTATCCTGGAGCAGGCAGTGGCATCAGAGCACTGTCACAGTTGCTGTCCCACAGTGTTACATTCTGTTTATGGCTACACTGTAAATATACTCATCGTGAACTGGGTATTTATGAATAACTCGGACTTTACAACTGGCTGTAAATCACGTTTCATCTACCTGAGAGAAGTGCTGACTGTGTCGTGGTGTGAATGTGAAGGTAGGTGGTATTTTGGGTGCCTGGCTGAATCCAGCAGTCTGATTCAAGAGAGCGTTCAGGAAGCTTGGTTCATGCATGATGGCCTGCATAACTTTGCCATATTTCACTGGCAGTTTCCATCTGTTACATCTGCTGGATGTGGGCCCAGAGAAAGCATACTTGAAAGAGTAAAATTACTAAGAGACTGCAATTTTTAGATAGCTGTGCATACAAGTTGTCAGATCTGCGTATTCTGCCATCACTGATGACCTGTCAAACAGCTTTAATGTGTGTTTCTGCTACTGGAATACTACTGATGTGATCTTGTTCATTGTATTTTACCTGTGTTTAGCCTTTTACAATTGGTGAAAAGGTTGGGAAGCTTGCAAGCTAGGTTCTATTTTTCAAAGTCCTTCTTAGCAATTTTTCCTCTCATCTTACTCTGCAATTACAAAAAAAAAAAAAAAGCAGTGTCCTTAACCGTACATGAAATTAATAAATTTGATTTTTTGAATTTATTTTTGCAATCATGTTGTTTAGAGTAGTACTGGAAAGTGTTACATCAAGTGGGACTACTTGTGGAAGAACTATTGCTTCATGGCCTTGTTCTGGCACTTCTAACAGTTGCAGTCTAGGAGCTTCCCTGTTCCTGAGACAGTGTGCCGTAATTTTAGATAATTTAATTTTGCAGCTAGAATGATTAATATAACTAAATACCTAAAGAGCAGTGTGATAACTTCAGCATTTGGAGGGAAAAATATGACAGTTTTCTCAAAAGTTTGTTTCTTTTTGTTCTGCCAGCCTAGAGAAACTGGTCAGTGTGCAGGTTTTTCACACAATCCACAAAGCGCTGCTCCTGACTGTGGAAAAAGAGCTTTGAACACACATGTACACACACACACGAAAATAACCCCCAAACGAGAATTTAGATACAATTTTCTGAAGAATGTCACAAATCAAACTGGAATCAAGACAGGAATGACTGTCATAGATCAAATTCCTTCGTGCTCTGAACACTGGAAGTAAAGCCATTAAGCTAGAATGTAAGCATGCAGAAAACTGCATCTTTAATGATCCAGGTCTGGTAACTCAAGCTCTTCAGAATGTATCTGCATGCTTTGTAATTTCTTTTCCCCTTCCTTTCTTCACTGCTTAGGTGATAAAGGTGGTCCCCGAATATTTTTATCATCAGTGTTCAATGACTGGATCACTGTTGTCCCTTTTCTACACCGAAATGTCTCAATACTTGGGACTTTTACCTGAGAACTCTCCTGGTATTTGTACATAATGAACAGAAGTTGTGTGAAACAGGTTGCATAGAGGTGATCTCGAGCCTTATTTTTTTTTTCTCGCTGCTTCAGTTCATAAACTTCAGTCTAGAATTTCCTAATTTAGAGAACTTGTTTCTTTTACATGGTTCTTCACAAACCAGCATGGAGTTGCTCAGGAGAGGCTTTGTTCCTTCTTAACAAGTTTTGCAAAACTGGATGGAGATGTTTTCTAAGAGGAGGTGTCTGCTTTGCGGATGGGCTCAGGTTACAGGATTAACTCTGTGGTTTCAGGTTTGTGTCAGGTAAATGATAAATAGCTTTTTTCTTTTTTTTTTTTTTTCAGTCAGTCTTCTCTCTGATGATATCCAGGTGTTGTTGGAACTCCAGTCTGTAAAACCTTCATGATTGTCATGTCTACTATAGTGTTACTGTGTGGCTGTTTTCCATCAGATATAAAAGGAACCAAGTTTGTAGTGGGGGGTAATAACTTTTATTAGACCAACAAAAATACTTGGGAAAGAAAGAAAGAAAAAGCTTCTGGGCATGCTTGTATCTCTTGTTTATGTTAATAGACTGTCTTGAACAAAAGTATGTTAATAGTACAGTTCCATGTCAGCTGGAGAAATCTCCTCTGCTGGGGAGACTGGTACCTTTTTAAGGAGCTGGCCAGCCTGCATTCAAAAAGCCACCTTTGGGCACTAATCTTGCTGCTTAAGGTTATCTGAATGTCTTCTAGGAAGGGAAAGAGGTTAGAAATGGGTGTATTTGTAGATTTGTTCTAGGGTATCCAAATCCTCAGATGGCTTTAATTTTTTCCAGTATTGTCTAATTTTGTTCTGTGAGCCAACTTTTTTTGGTTCCCTTGTAATTTCTGATTGGGGTGCCTGTGCTAACCTGCAGTTCTGATGTTCTTATGGTCTTGTCTGTGCCTCCTTTTTGTTGTAGCCAGATAGTGGTTTGGTTGTGGGGGTTTTTTTTGTTGGTTTTTTTTGTCTTTTGGTTTGTTTGTTTTTTGTTTTTTTTTTTTTTAATTAGCTGAGTTTTGAGGTTTGGGAGAAATCTGACTGCTAAGAGGCAAACAAAAGAAATGGTGAAAGGGTACTTCAGCCTAATGGCTATAGCTGTTTTTTTGTTCAATTTTAGCCTTAATCTTGCAAAGCAGAGGGTCTTCTCTGGCTGCCCCTCTGCTGCTTGACTTGCTGGGCATGAAATAGTATTGTTTCTTTTGCACAGTATTCCTGGATGGGCATCTAACAACAGTTGTTCTTACCGTGTCCCTTCTTCACTTGATTATTGTGGTGCCATTGGTGATGAGCAATTTTTGAAGACTAACCTGAAATTTCAGGGGGGTTTTTTTTGATGTTTTTATGAATGCTTCTTGTTAGGCATATGATAGGCTCTTACCATGTGGTCTGGTGTAGCACAGGTTTTAGCTTTGAGTTATGGGTGCTATTCAAAATGCTGAATTGGGTGATTTGCATTCTAATAACCCCAGAATGTCTGTACTGAGGTTTTCTCCCTTGCCCCACCCTGATGAATATGAAGGTACTGGCCTGAGTCACTTGAGCTTGTTGAGGCTTGAGTAAGTGGAGTAAAGTGCTATGAAAACTCATCTAAGAAAGGGGAGATTGTGGGTTCATGCTTGTAACACACAAGCATTTAGGTATTTAACTGCAAGTTTGTAGGTAATGTGGTTGGTTTGCCTTTTAAAGGGGGCCTTTCTGTTTTCACACAGTGCTGTAATAAGCTGGTGGTTTTTGTTTTGGTTCTTTTTTTTTTCTTTTTTTTTTTCAGTATTTGTAAATATTTTTCCAGGCTTGTTTCAGACAGGATGTGCACAGTCATCCACTAAAATGTAGGCAGTTGTTGCTATATGTGGTATAACTTTTTAAGTGGGCAAGGTATTATTTACATGTTCACAGGCTTGTATTTTCTCATCATTGTTAACAGAATCAATGTTTCTGTTTAAATCAAGTTTCTCTTTCTTTTAAGTAGAGTGAAAACTTACCAGCTCTCACTGTTTGATTCCTTGGGAACGCTGTCAAGGAGGCATCTTGTTAATGAAGAAGTATTTTCTGCAGTTCATGAAACACATGCAGTATAATCCACTCTATTGCAGGACAAAACCACTTGCTGGTTGTTTTGGGTTTTGGTTTTTTTTTTTTTTTTTTTTTTTTTTTTTTTTTTTTTTTTTTTTTTTTTTGTTGGTTTGTTTGTTTTTTCTAGTTGTAATCCATTCTATAATTAAATAAGAAATATTCTCACCTAGTAGATCTGTTGAATTCCCATGTTTAAACATTTTATTCTGAAACATGGGGGGAGTGTTATTTTAAAATAAAAAAGCTGGCAATAATTTCTTGAGAAGGAAGTAACTTTGTATTAAAGACAGACAAATTTAAACACATTGGTTCTACTTGTTTAGGCGTGTCATCTATCCAAAGTACTTCTGAGCCAAGCTGAAAATGTGAAATAAATAAAATATTTCAGAGAAATCACGATTTAAGCTAACATGGAGGTTGCTTTACTTCTGAAAGACAACTTCTGTGAAGGTCTTGATGTGTTTTAAAAGATGCAATTCAAATTCACTCCTTTGACTTCTTGAGTGTAAAAGCAGTCTTCCAATGACTAACAGTAGAAAAAAAAAAAATTAAAGTTTGGGAAACAAACCTGGGAGTGCATGAGCGATATCACCAGGCTGATAGTCCCCTGTGCTAAAAGCAGCCTTGCTGTCTGAGTAAGCAGATAGATTTTGAGCAAAGAGGAAGCAAATATAGGCATAAGGATGGTGTTTATACATGTAATAAAACTTCGCTAGCACAGGCAGCATCATTTCCTGTCTGGGTTTAATAAAGGAATGATAATTATTTTCCATTATTACTAAGACCTTGATATTTTTATAAAATACTGCACACAATAGTATCTTATGTACAATCACTGTTGGTAATTGAACCGTAGCTGTCAAAACAAATGCCTGAAGAACTTGGATCTGGGGAATTCCAGTACATGCCTGACCTAAAAGAGTAATTTATTGTTCATCCAGATGGATGTCTGTGGCCTGGTTTGTCACGTGTTCCTATTTAGCAAGTAGAGGCCTGCAGCAGGCAACCAGGTATTACAGGACATTGTGTTTCTGTCTGTGGGGGTTTCTCACTTGCCTGTGGCAGCAGGAATTACTGCCTGCCTTTCAATCCCTGGCCGATAGTTCTTGTCTCGTGGCTTGGATGCAATATTTTCTTCTGCTTGTGGACCTGCCACAGTTTCACAAGAAGGTGTGTATGAGGCTTGTTTGGATCTGTGACTTTACAGACAAAGGGTCTAGTCCTAGATATGCCAAAAGTCAGTGTATGCACTTTGATGGTATCACAAGTTAGGCCAGAAGACAGTGCTGATCAGTCTCAAGGGCTAAGGCAGAGAAGCACTGGTGATGATGTGAGGTTTGAACTTGAGGACACAGACTACCAGCTCGCTGCACCCTTTGTGGCCTACACAGAACCCAAGCAGGAAAGAACCTCTGCTTTCTGGAGGGCTCGATTTGCTGGTGTGATAGAAATGTGCAACTTTGTGCAAAATTTTGTCCTCTGCTGTTACCTTTGAAACTAGAGTTTAGAAACTGTCCCTTGTTTTCTGCTCTTACTGTGTCTATCAATTACTGTAGAAGCCAAGCTGGACATAGTCAAGCTATGGAACAGTGGAGAAGGTCAAAGGCTGTTGTGATGGGGGAGCCAGACTGCAAGTGCAAACCAAATCCACCCAGAACTTTTTGTTCCTAGCAAAGTGAAACAGGAAGATGTACTTATTTTTTTCCCCTGTTCCTCTTAATTCTACAATTCACTAACCTTAAGCTTTTTTTAAAATGGCACAAAGTTCTAGTAGCACTATGGAGAGAAAGTTAAATAAAACTGTTTGGTACTGCTGACCAAACAATGGAGTAGATTGGTCAGTATTCATTAAAATAAGAGGAATGATACATCCTAGCCTTGGTACATTTTTGGATGAAAAATAATGCATTGTTACTAAAAGGTGTTGCAAAACTGAAGTTTCTCAAGGAGTCTAAGTAAAATCAATTGTCCCCTTATCATTTTGCTGGTATATGCCCAAGTATATGGGCTTATTACATGTGGGAAAAAAAAAAAAGGCAGGACTCAACAGCTGTGGGAATAACTAAAGCAGATTCCATGTTCCCACTGAAAGCAATAATGTTCCTGCTTACAGGAACTCTCCCCATGACTTGTTTCCCTAAGATCTCTGGAGACTAGTGGTGTGGGTGGAGTGCACAGGACATGAAGTAAAAATACTGTGTGATAAACCTGTCTAAAAAGGAGTCTATCCTCCAAGGGAGACAATGGTTATCCTATAGCCATGGGCTACTCATTAACTCGTGGTTCCTAAAACAAATATTATTCTAGAGTGACAGCCAGCTACTAACATGAAACTGTTACTTTTTAATCTCATTTTGGTTTGGTTTTTTTTTTTTTTGTGCCAATCTTTTGGAGTTTAGTAGTAAAATGACAATGTGAGTTTCACAGCAGGCACTCAGACCTCCAAAGAAAGAATGAGTTCTCCAATATACTCTTGTTACAAAATCAAACCCAGAAGAGCTTCAGGTTAACTGGGGTTTCAATAAATCCTTTTTCTGTTTCATCATGTGGAAAAGCAACTGCAAGTTTAAAAATGAAAGGGAGAATAAGGCAAAAGTGGGTTTAAAGACAAGTGACTTGCCAGCATATTTTGACAATTAAGAACAATTTTAGTGTATTGCATCACTAGAAGGTTGGAATAATAATAATAAAACGGAAGAATTTTTGTATACATCCCTTAGTTGAGCTGAGGATTTAAACTGTATGATTCAGTAAGGTAAATAATACAGTTCTGTAAAGATTAACCCCATTAGCAAGAGTACTAGCTAGGATAATGCTGGTTTTTAGTCCATGCATCAAAGCTGAGCAGTCGATCGGGAAGAAATTTCTCTTGGGATATGGTGTTGGGCAATTAGCTGGATTTCCAGAGATTTATGGAGTCCTCTGAATCGTTATGGTATTGGCTATTATCAGAATGGAGTACTGGTCTTGGTATGCTGTTGTTTTGCATTATGGTAGTTCTGAGATGCAGAGGTAGATACTCCGAACATATTTGCTTAACAGCACAGTAAAGCCTAATCTTTTGTTTGCAAATACCTCTCCTTTTTATATACAGGAAGTTGAAATGCTTCACAAAAATCTGATTGCTAGAGAGGGACAAGAATGTAACTCCCTTCTAAAATACCTCTTGTAACACTCATTTCCAATATCTGTTTCTTCTTACGAAAGTACTAAATGTACTGGTGTTTGAGTTTGGGGAAAAAAGCTGGTGTTTGGGTTTGGAAAACTTTAAGTACTCATGGAATGCCTTTCCTCATGATTTTTAAGTCATAGACTAGTTGTACATTTTCACCTCCAAGATGTCTGACAGAAAGATTAAGAAATTGATACCTCTTTTTCATTGTTTTAAGTTAATACCTTTTTGACCATGGTAAATTTTTTCAGATTTATTATTCATGAAGTCAGCTGTCTTGTTAGCATATTTCATTCTTGCATTTGTTTAGGGGCCCTGAATTATGGTATGTGGTTCTGAAGGATGACATAAGTCACTCTTTTTCTGGTATTTGCTGTTCCCCATTGTTGAAATGTCACCTTTGGGACTGTGACTGTCATTTGACAAATGTTAATCTTTCTAGTAACTAACTTTTAATGATCTTGATAATGCAATGATAATGAGAGAAGAAGATGGAAATGGTTATTGGGGGAGAAGATTTGAAGTTCTATGGACTTAAAAGTATTCCGGGATATTAATATTGAATCATGGTGGTGCTCTTGCTTTTATTTCTAGTTTTCTAGAGGTGAAAATACACCACCTTTTCTCTTTCTTCCTTAGAAGGAGATAAGAATTAAGGTAGAGTCTGTTTTAATATCATCAAGAATAGAATATAAAATTGAAAACGAGACCACTTGGTTGGTATATGAGTTGTATTACTGATCTCCTGTTGTTTCTCTAATTTGTACTTGCTTGTTTTTCTTATGATAGGTCTTTTTCAAATACAAATATCTACTTGGACTGGGGGTGTGTTTTCAGAGAAGCCAGATGGTACATTGGCCTTGGTGGTCTTGAGTCTGCAGTGCTTCCTGAACAGTTTAAACACTTGAAACTTGCTTATTCCTCTTGGTTATTCTCAGCTTAAGCTTTTGAAATTTATAAAAACTTCTGTCACAATGTGAAAAATTGTTTTCAGTCTGGTAATTTTTAGTAATTAAAACAAAATAATGCAGTAAAATACTAAAATTTAAGCAGAGATTGCTAATTATAGTCCTTCAATAGGAATTACTTTAGCATCTGGGAACAGGAAATGAAAAGATCATAGATTGAAGGTGCTTTCCCTAAATGTAATTGCCATTTAAAATTATGTAAATGCCAAACTGAAATTTTTTCAGACAGAATGCTTAGGGTGAGGATCTGTGATAAAAAGAATAATGACTGAGGTTTTTTTGTCTCTTTAGGTGAGTGCTTTCCCTGTTGACGGGGTTTTGTTGATGTTGTGTGTGCACAAGAGGGATCTCAGTGTGTGTTCTAAATACACTCTGTATTTCACAGTTCTATGATTACTTCTATGACACTAGCCTAATAAGCCTAGCCTTATTTATGTAGTATTAATAGAGGAGAAAAGTCTTGATCAGGAGACATAAATACTAAGTATGTGGAAGAAGAAAATACGATTCTTCTGGGTACTGCAAGGAGTAATGTATAACCAAGCCAGTTCAAGCAGCTGATCAGTTGAATACTACCTGTGATTTGTTGGTATCATGCTGAGAATAAATCAAGTTTGTGTAATGAATGGAAATGACCTTTTTACATTCCTTGGAACTTTTTGCACTTGAGGCTTACAAAAACCTACTGCTCTTCCATGGCTTCCTTCTTTAGTAGGTTTTAAATCGAATTGTTACAACAATATTGTGCACAGGCTATTGTGCATGTAGGTTTCTCAAGAATTTGCATTGGTTTAGCTAACTTGGTTTGAAAGATAACTAAAGTATGTACTGCAGTGCCCAACATCTGAGTCTTGTACCTCTGCACTTCCTGGTGAGATTCCATTTCCTTCAAAATACAGTAGAACTTGACTCATTCAGGTATTGCATTCTCCAGAATATCTTAGAGAAGATGAAGTCCTGTATCATCTAAAGGATGGCCTTGTCCTATGCCAAGGGAGCAAAGGAGGCTGCAGCAGCTCTAATGAGCCTTTGTTATGAAAAGGCGTGCAGATTTTGTAAGTGCTGCCTCCTTTGTCCTTTTTTCTCTAGAAGGTATAGCTTTCACCAAAACAAACCAGTGAAGAAGTTGCTGATAAATTCTTTGGGTAATTGTGAAAGTAGTTCACATCTGGGAGTGAAAGGAAAACAAAAAAAGGTTAAACACGCAGTGCCTTCTTCCTCAGATGCACTGTGGCAGCAACACTTGTAGCCTCCCTGACAGACTTCAGTGTGTTACACCTTATCCAAAGAAAAGCCGTCTGGATTTTTAGCATGGCTGTGCCAAAGCAGGAGCTTCCCTCTGTAGGGGAGAACTATTGCTTTCTGTGGCTCCAGTTTCTCCTTCCAGTAAGTTTACTGAGGACAGCATTTCTCCTACTACACCTTGCAATAATAATAAACAGAGCTAACCTATGCATGAACTAAGAACGTTTCTGAAGACTGATTATCTTTAAAAAGCCCCCAAGTAATGATACTGGTATTTTATGTTGATCCATGTTAGTTGGGATTGTTTCAGTGTTTTGGGTGCTGCTGTAAATAAATTTGTGTTTGAAAAATTGGAGTGATTGTCAGTATGTCTCAGTAGCCTCTGCTTGCTTTAATTTTCACTACTGTGCCTGTGAGGGAGATAGTTTTACTCAGTATCTGACAAGTGAATACAAATTTCTTCTGTATGTGTCATTTCTATAGTGTTTTTTTTTTGTTTTGTTTTGGTTTTTTGGTTTTTTTTGGTTTTTTTTTGTCATAGCTTGATATTATGAGAACAAAAGAAAGCTGGGGACCCCAGTGAGAATGTTAGAGAGGGATTAACAGAGCCTTGTAGCTATGGAGTTAAGCTGGGCTTCTGTTTTCACTGCCAGTGACATATTGATTTATGCATACTGGGGATGTTTTTAAACACAGAAGCAATAGAAAATAAGACAGTTTGCTTCTAGCTTGTGTTTCCTGCAGGGCTTCTTGGCTTTACCTTCCAGTTAGACAAGAGTATTCGGAGCATAATCTTGTTGTTCCATCCTCTCGTTGCTATTTATTTGTTTGCCGGTTATGTAAAGCTCTCGGCTTGAATCTGTTCTCCCCTTGCCCAAATATTCCTTGAAGATGTAAGCTGGGAATGTGCATACAAAAAAAAAAAAAAAAAAAAAATCCCTTATGCACTTCCTGTTTTCCAGTAGTGCTATTTCCTTCAGTGTGGCGCTCCTACTGAGAACAGGACTCCAAGGATATCTTGTGTGTCTGAGCGAGGTGGTGACTGCTAAGGAGAGAAGCGCACAAATGGTGTAAGAGATGAGCGAGGTCATTTTAACTAATGGATGGACTTTGTCGGTTTTTCAGTAGCATTTTGTATACTACACATATCTAAGTAGTCTAAATTGCGGTTCAGGATTTGGGTTTTTGTTGTTGGGTTTTTGTTCGTTTTTCTCAAGGTTCACAGCAACAAAATGTAGTCAGTCTGGTAGCAGTTTGAATACTCATGCTGTCACTGTGGAGCAGCGTACCTGCAGATGAACTCACACAAATACTGAAAGCAGCGGTCTGGAGCAGGAAAATAAACTTCTCCCTTCACTTATTTCCAAGGTGCAGATTGCTGAGGTAAGCAAGCCTGCAAAGTTGAGATGGATTAGCTGTAAAGTAAGCGTTAGCTACTGTGAAAACAAGCCTTCTTCCATTGCCAAGCACTTCTGAGTGGCCTGTTGCTGGTCGATTGCTAAAAGGTGACAATTTGCAATTCTAATAGTGTGACACCGTTTTCCTGCCATGCTGAAATACTTCTCAGGATTTCAACATATATGAGTATATTTCTAGCGACCATAATTTTGCTTATGGATTTAATCTAAAAGCAGAGTGATTGATGGAATTTTATTTTTATTACAAAAGCAGGAGCTTTTAGAATGTATCAAAGGAGTTCTACTAGAAAGATGATGGATTTTAACCTCTAGGCCTGTCTCAGTGGTCTTTGGTATTAAATTGCTAATACAAGGTACTGATTAGGATCTTCTCATTCAAAGAAATCATACTGCTTCATCCTCTGTAGGCTTCTGTGAAACAACCTCTTAAGCTAATGTAGTTACAGTGCTGATAAAAAGTAAAATATGCCTTCATCTTTGTAAAAAAGCATATGAGTGTAGAAGCTTCCCTGGTCCTTTAAGTGCTCTGAAACAAAAAGACTAATTTTTGCTACAGAGATTTTAACCATCGTACTGCAGTCTTGGTTGTATCAGTAAGTCCTTGCATGGTGTTTGTTACCCATTTCTAATACTGTACCTAGAATTTGTATTGTACCACACAGAAACTGTGTTATCTCTTGTTTTTTTGAGATATGATAAAATATAAATGGTATTTTTTTTTATTTTAGCAGCGTTTGAGGCTGAACATAATGAAATAGCAAATTTATAGCATTAGTAGGTTTCTAATTTTCTTTTTTTTCGTATTACAATTCTCCTCCAGTTCTCCTATTGTGAGAATATTTTGCATCATTATACAGAAGAAATGGTTCTAATGTTTGTTTTGTCGTATAACGAATCAATTTTGGTTTGGAAAGTTCCTCTCCCTAATTCCTATCTTTAAAGTCTTTGTTATGATTTTAATTAGTAGGTATTAGCATATGTATCAAAATGCAGAATGTGCAAGTACTGTTTGGAAAATTAAATGCTAGGTTTAGCTCATCATTTTGTATCACTGAGATTTATTTTGAACAAAACATTAGCACACTGAAGTATGAAAAGTATAAAATTATAGCATAAAATCAACATCAATAAAAATCTGTCTTGTGTACATGGCTTTCCCCTCTCTTAGTATCCACGCAGCTGGGCCGAAAAAGAGCCATCTAACAAATGTGTTGCTACTCTTCATGGCTGAGACTGGAGGAGGTAAATGTGGAATTATCAATGTGGAGATGAAAACATAAAAACATTAAATTGCTTTTATAGTATGGAGAGGTGGGAAATGGGGTGGATCTGTTGAGGGAGGAGAATTTTCCTCACCAGACAAAACAAGCATGTATTTGTTTGCCAGTTGCAATAATGGGCCATCCAGCATAAATGTTGGTACCACCATGCCTGCAATACCCACAGCCATGGGCTGGAAGAGCCTCAGATACACCAGGTGTTGTGCCCAATCCCTTCTTCTGTGATCCTTCCTCTGTTTTAAAAATCTTCTCTTCTGGAAAAGGTGAGAAGAGAGGTGAAAAGAGCTGTAGAACTTCCTAATTGTTTCAGATTTGGCATAAATATCTAATTTGGTATTTTGTTCTGTTCACTACACATTACAGAATTTTATAATACAAATGCTTTACTTTCTCTCCAGAAGAGCAAAACTGACTGATACAACTGAAGCTGAAGCAACAGGTGAAGAATATGTAAAGGCAACCTTGAAGATTTTCTGTGGAATTGAGCTTTAAGTCCAGTTTTACAAGGAGGAGCAGGTCTTTAAAAAAAGCACCACAGTATCCTATAACAGAAATCTTGCTATCACACAAAGACTGTAATTTATGCCATAGTTCCCTGAGCACTTTGGGACTGCTGTGAGAAGTGCCCTCCTCGCACTGCTGGAGCTGTTTATTCCTCTTTGCCAGCTCAAGTGCTTGAGTGCTTGGCAATTGGATCCTGCTAGTGATGCAGGTTAAAACGAATGGAAAGAAAACAGCATTTTATTTCAGTTGGGATCAATTCCTGATCCAATTCACTGTACTGCTGCACAAGTACCTCTGCATGGGAGAGGCACAGAGGGAAGACTGGGAGACCAGGAGTGATAGAGGGGGGAGTGTGATCAATTGTAATGGTGGTAGTGACAGTCTGCTGGCTTGATGTGCTAGTGGAACTGTGACATTGGGTGCTACGGAAACCTGTTACGTGCTAGACAAGATGAAACCTTTTTTTTCTATAAAGCAGGCTAAAATAATCCATTTTCAGTTAAGTAATATGTCCTCTGAGAAATAATTTTCCCAATGTCTATGAAGTTGTTCTTCTCATTTGCTACAACTGTGGATCCAGAGGTGTCACTGACAGAATATGCTACAGTTTGGTGGAAGAAAAGTAACTTCAAATCTGGTATCAAAGTGTAATCAGTCAGGATGGCAAAGTTGGTAAGCAGAAGATTAGAGGGGCCAGGACAGCTGCAGAAACAAGCTGCATTTCAGCTTGCTGGTTATGCTGTTTAATTGCTTCTGATTTCATGAGGGTTTGTGGTGATGGTTTGTACATACATGTGTGATTTTATGGGGTGGTGGGTAATGCTAATTTGGTTAATATGCTCAAACAGCTGCTTTAGCACACTTTCCATAAATGTAGTTTTTAACGGAGACTTAGCCTTTCTAACTTGCTTATCATTGTTTGAAGAATAGTTTGTACATCAGCTTATTTTCTGCTAAAATTAGACTGGCTCTCTTTTATACACAAGTTGCTTTGCCACAGCAGAGTTAATGCAAATTGGAGTCATTCTGTATAATTTCTTTTGTGTTCTGTCACCCACTATGCTAATAGCCAGCAAAAACCTCAACTCCAAGTTATGCTTGTCTTTTGCTATTTTTTTTTTTTCTGCTGACATAACACTTGGTACTCTGGGATGCTATGTATCCTGGGGACAGAGCTGGATTCCCTTTGTGGATAGTCATGTGTAATCTTTAAGTAAAAGACTGCCTTAGTTATAACACATTGCCCATTGCTGGGTGCAGCTGTCAGGTCTGAAATCCTGTTTATTGAATATGTGATTGTAGAAGAATAATGATAAATGTCCTCCCTCTCTTAGTGCCACAGATGGCAAACTCATGCTGGCCAGGGCACCAAGAGGGAGGTTAGGAAGTAGGATGTGCATCACATACTGTCTATAGTCACATGCTTAGCCAGATGTTTTGGTATGTAAAAATCTAGCGTGTAACTCACAGAAAATATGCACTTAATACGAAATGACATGAAGTTCTTGACTAAAATCAATTATAACAGAGTGTTCTTAATTTGCTGTCTTTGCAAATTGTACTGTTTTCTGTGACTCACTGAAGATGACTAATTCTGTTCACCCTGAATTTACCTAGCTGCCGTTCAGAGTACATTCCTTGTGACTCAGTTCATGCTTAAAATTTCTGATTTTGTGCACATTTTCCCAATAATATTTGTGCTTCCAGGATGTAAGAGGCAGTGTCTTAATACACTTGTTACAGGACCAAGCATGCTGTGCTCAGGCACAGTGCTTTAGAGGTCTCCAGTATATTGTGAAATGCAGCCATGTATGTTTATCAGGAGCAGCTGGGTTTGTTCTGTGGATGGATCCATTTGGGGGGAAGGGAGAGTGCTGGTGGCTTTTAGAGATTAGCTGGTGACAGTTTTGCTTGGGAAGTGTACAAAGTTTTAGCAGAGCTACTGTAAGAGAGAGAGGAGCTGGAAAGGGACCGTGAAAAAACACAAGCTCTACTTACTAATCTTTTTGTGTGAGAAGAAGCCTTCAGGATTTGGTTATCTGCATGTGGGTCTAACTGCAGCCTTGATTAGAGGAATGTGTAACACTTGCTACTGAAATAAAGATCTGGCTGAGCTGGTACAGGCGACATTTGGACACACAAGGCCTAGATGAGGCATCAGAGCAGCTGTGTCCTTGTGCAGGCGAGAGGGAGGCTGTCTGGTTTATTGGATCTTGTCAGATCATGGCAATGCATGCTTCTTAAATCCCTCGGGGTAGGGAGGGAGTGTTGAAGTAAGGATGGCTTATTTTAGGTAAACAGATTTAGACAGCAGTACATTTTCTTGTTCCTTTCCTGCTAAGAAATGTGGGGACATCTCATGAAAGGGGTAATGTTCAGTCTGGAAAGCTCACGTCTGGCATGTTTTGTGGGCAGGAGCTGCATGGCAGGTATGAGCTGGGCACAGGGCCTGCAGCAGCTTGGTGAGTTTTGGTGCCTTTTGTTTAACTTCAGGAAGTGGTGGATGTGTGTTTGCTTTTAACGCTATTCCTATCCTCCTGCTTCTCTCATCCTTTTTCCTAGGTGGGTATCGATTAAGTGTTGACAGTAAGCATTTGCTGCACTTACTGCTTCCTTTTGTATTAAAGTGTAACTGTGAATTCTTTTCATAATGAAAGAACAATGGAAGACTTCTGGGTTTAATTCTTGGCTGCTGGAACTTCATGTATTTGGAGCAACAGAGGGGTTTTGTGGGATCATCAGCACTCTTGCAGTATATAATAGTTATTGCTGTGCTCAGGTCTTCTACCTATTTTTAATACAGGAAGCAAATGCTTTGCTCTCCAGCTAAGCAGAAGGGACTTGCAAATAATGCCTTTCAAACAAGTACCAATTTTGTTTGAATATCTTTATCTTGGAAGGGACAGCCTCGCTCCTGTATGTCAGAGTGTAGTTCTGTACTGTCTCTTGCTGTGCTTGGAGAACTTCTAGTTACTGCATGGGAATGGATTCCTCTTTCTTAGAGAGGAAGGTCCCCTGTCTTTTGCAGCTTAGACCTGGCTGATACAGTGCTGACTGATCTGAGAAGTGGGAGAATGATTGATAGATACATTTTTGGATGGAAAATTAGACATGAGAGACAAGTCAGTAAATCAAATCTGTTTAAAGGCAAATTTGTAACATTTGAATTGCAGAGTAGACATAGAACAACTGAGCGCTACATGAGAAAGAACTTGTTCTGTGCATATATATCCTCTGTATAGCTGTGACAGTCAACTTGATGTCCAAAGTGATAAAACTGGAGGTCGTAATCTTGTCTTTTAAGCAGCACTTTTCACTCCCTCAGAGTAGAGTCATACAAAAAAAGCTGATTTAGGCTGTGCTGCCACTGAGAAAAACAATGATGTGATTTTCCTGACTCTGTTCTGCCAGTAGTAGAATATTGCTGGTTGATTAGTTTGTCATCTTTAGGTCATTCTGAGATGTTCCACCAATTTGTGTCTGTACTCAGTGACCAGGGGGCAAGAACTTTGTGGGATGAGGGAGAAAGTTAATGGGGGCCAAAAAGATACAGGCATGCCTTTTCATGTTGATAATATGATTGTCATTCTGGAAAATAGTAGTTATTATATCACCGGTGGCTGAGTAGTCCCAGATCTAAACATAAAACTTTGAAGTTTTGGAATTTGTTTGGAAGGGGGTTGTAGAAGACCAGTAAATGAAGAGGCTGATAGCACTTGCATGATTCTTTAATTTAACAATAATCTTCATTGAAAAAATTGAAAGAAATATTTTGAATGAGTGATGTGTGTGGATTTAAGCACTCGGGAGAGATATGCTAAATCCAGCTCCCACCTGTTTCCTAAAATGAAGACTTAAAAAGTTCTGTAGTTTAATTGTAAACTTTAAAGTTGTTTTTTTTTCCCCTCCTCAGTGTAGTGCTTTACTCAGTGTAATTGGGAACATTTTACAATAGTAATGAACTTGGCAAGAGAAGAGCCCTTTGCCTGCTGCCAGAGTAAAGCAAATAAACAAATAAGGAAAACAAAAGCAGATCCCTCCCTGTCCCCTTGGCGGGTTGCAGGAGTGGCTGGCACCGCTGGACATGCTGGCGGAAGGGTGGAATGTCCTGCCTTGCATTCCACACAGATGGCCTGGACCCCGGCCACCCCAGCAGAGCAGCAAATACTGTGCTCTCAGCCATGCCACTTGTGATTTAATTGGAACTGAAGCTAACTTTAAAAAGCAGTGCATCATCAATTAAAACTGGTTTTATGTACTTCCAAAAATTACACAACAGTTTTGCTAAGGAGAAGTTGAATTCTTCCATCAGACAAATATTAGTGGGATCTTCATCTTAAGGATAATATCTTTTCTTTTGGGGGTGCCTTGCCACTCGGAAAAGCCCAGTATCCCATCTGAACAGAGCACAGCCATCACCTAAAGAGAGTAATTTTTCCGTAGTTACCTCTTCTGGTTCTCAGCAATATATTGGCTTTCTGCTTTCAACGATGGTGACATAATGCTTCTGGTGTTGCAAATACCAGTGCTATTGCTCAGGAGCATTTGGGACTGCTGGTTGTACTTCTAGAGTGGTTTACAGATATATATACAGTTGTGATGGTCAATATTGACCTCTGATAAAATTAAAGTGAATATGCCTTGTAGCACTCTTGCAGAAACCTGCACTCTCAAATTCTGAACTAGGATCTGAGTATTTTATGACAGTATATATTATGTCAGTATATATTTTATATATTCTGACTGCAGAAGAAATGTGTTGGTTCTTGCAAGACCAGGCACTCATCTGAGCTGCAGTTTGCTGTGTGTAGCACTGATTGCAATAACAGCTTCTTACATTAATCAAATCTGCAGGTAGCAGGAGAGAGGAATGGTGCTCTTTTCCTGTAGCTTACGTACTTTTTGGTTAGTCACCGTTAACGGAAGCAAACCCTTGTAACCTTAACTAAAGGATGCAGTAATGATGCTTTGTAGTTATTTATTGGGCAAAATCTGGCACTGTTAGGGAAGCAGAACACCCTGTCCTTAATTGAAGGATATGATAATGATGCTTTTTAGTAGGCAAAATCTATGATTAGTGTCACATGTTGTTTTCAAATCTGGAGAAGGAATAGCTACTGTCTCTGGGATTAAATAATTTTAGGAAAAACATGGAAAACTACTTCACCTAATTCTACAATGCAGTCTTTACACTGTGGAATGCAGGCTGGTAATTCAGTGTTTCCTGATGTTAATAAGAAATTGTTCCTCACAAGTGATAGAATTATAAAAGCTGGAGTATGACTTCCACCAAGTTTTTAATGACTGGGAGGACAGTGCTGTTTAAAAAACTAAGTCCAAGTAGTCCTTTTCCAGAAAAATATTTCAAGAATGCTACACAAATCCATATATTAGAATAACAAAGCACAAACCAGATTTTCTCACGTGATGCCAAATGGCTGTTTAAGGCCAGTGCTATCTCGACAGCCATCCAAAGCTTTGTGAAGCAGGGAAGCACCCACCAGGCAGGACCTGCTATCTGCATGCTCCCGGTGCAGGAGTGCAGAGGGAAAGGTGAAACTCCAATATTTGTGGCCTTGCAGGTTTGTGCTGTGGCCTGCTGTATGGATTCATGGGGATTGTGCAGCTGTGAAAGAACACAACTGCAAACTGGAGATATTTCCTTGGGATGAAAACAGCAGCTGTTGGATGAGTGTCTTTTGTTTTCCTACCAGAGTTTGAGCCAAGTTTCAGTATCACAGCATGGACTTTTTCAAAAACTTTGTGTCACACCAGAGCATTTTTCTGTGCAGGTGAGTGCATGGTAGTTACCTCTGCATTATTTCCACACTGAAAATGAAAAAGCTCCAAAATCACTGCACATTGTAAGATTTGGTGCGTTGGTTTTCCAATGTTTGTAGTTCAAACCTGCAGCTCTTAAATTCCTACCGATAATGTTTTACAAACCATCACAAGACTGTTGGACAGTTTCTTCATTTCCTCATAAACATGGTTTAATGGTGCAGGTTCCATGCTGATGTTGGCTATGATTATGCTAGGCCTCCAATTTACTCTGAAATGTTTTTCCCCTTGGCTTAACACTGCTTTCAGATACAAACAAGAGGACAAATCACTTGCAGTACCAGATAAATGTGTACATGGCTGTCTGAAAAACTGTGTTTCATTTTTTTCATCAGTGTGTATTTCATGATGTCTGTTGATCTAAAATGTCCAAAGGCAATTACCAAAAGCAAATCAATGCTAGATGATAATTCTAAGAGAAATGTACTGCCTGGAGCCACTTTTTTGAATATTACCTTCTTGCTAACTAAAATTAGAGGGAAAGGATTACATTAGCCAGTTAAAAAGGACAACAATCCCTGTTTTAACAAGGGTATGTAACTTTTTCCACTCCTCTCAGCATCCCTTGGCCTGCTTGGTCAAGCTCAAGAGAGAAATCTGAAAGTACACCATGGGTTGTGTTGAGAATTGCTGTTTCTTCATTAGCCAGTGTCCTTCAGCAGGATTTATAAGGGTAGTGCTGTGAGTTTTGTTAACTAGTGAATTTTAGGTTCTGTTCAGTTTAGAGTTTCTTCTTGATGGTGAATTAGTATCAGTAGTGGCTTGGAGGAACATCTGTGCACCTACTCCACCAAAGCTTTCCGAAGTCTGCATTTGGTTATGATGAACACGTGCCACAGGCGTATCACAGAGACATGAATATGAAAAGTCATCTAGCTCTCCACCCTCTCTGAGTCCTTGAAGAACCATTTCTGGTGAGGATGATAAAATGCCTCTAAACTTGCTCCTCGCAATTAAGTCTCCTTACATTTCCAGAGTGAGCAAGGGAGAGAATTCTGCTATGTCCACATCGTTATAAATATTTGCTGGGAGAATTTACTAAGAAATGCTGGTGAACATGGAATAAAATGCTTTTCTTAAAAGTGGAGCTGCTCTTGATGTGACTAACTTGAGTTCAGATTTTCTTGCTGTCACTACAGAGACCCTGTTTAGGACTCCAACAGAGCTGGATTTTTATTTTGAATTTGGCCATTAGCATGCCAGGTGACTTCAGACCCATCTCTCCAGCTCCCTTTTGTCTTTCACTTCCCATTTCTAAAATGGTAGCGGTCAAGCAAGTTATTGAGAATATATTTTAAAGATTCACATATGGTGATATCCTTGAGATACTTAGTCTGCATCTTGTTAAGCTGGTGACAGGACTAAAGCGTTGGTAAATATGATAAATACTGAGATATGGTAAGGGACAAAAGGGTTTTTTTTTGTTTAGTTCTTTCCTCAGGATGACTTTTTTATCAACACAGACTGTGGTACCAGAAAATGCACCACACTGTGAATATTAGGGAATGGGATGCCACCAGTAACTCCAGGTTGTGGTTGAATTTCAGTGTGTCTTCCTTCCCTAAGTGCTAAGAGTGGGCTACATAGGTTGCAGTTTGTTTTCTGTTGGTCAGTATGGATATAGTTATCTCTATGAGCTTTGCTCTCACTTGTTGATTTTGGAGAAACTGTGTGTGTGTAGGTTCTGCAGTGATTGCTGGCACAGCACCTCAGGGATGGCTGATGACCTACACTTACTGCTGTAGGCCTGAGGAGAGAGCAGGAGTCAGAAAAATAACTTAGTTTTCTGCTGCTGGAAAGAATCTGGCAAATCACATCAAAAATATGTTTTAAAATGGATGTTCTGTGTACATTTCATACTCTTCAGTCCAACAGGGAAATTTTTGCTTGGGTAATGGCCTAATCTGCAGAAACAGTATTGTGCATAATAGTGAAGAATTCAAGCACTCTTGATTCCAGCTAAATGGGAAAATTAACAGCAAACCATTTGAAGAAACAGGCTTGAAAATTCTGTACCATACAGATGTTTTTATGTGGGTTTCTGAAAAATTGTATTCTGTAAATTGAATATTTTCCCTGAAATAGTAAAAATACGACTTTTTTTTTTTTTCCCCCTAAGCCACACTGTCAAAAATGCTTATATTTTGACTGACTGGATAATAAGAAATAGCTACTGTGGTAGCCCATGAAATAAGTGATAATGGTAGTGAGGATGATGTTTTGAAACATAATTATTTAAATTCAGATTGGCTTGTTTATACATTTTAAAAAGCAAGCAAGAGTTGGCAATAGAGCTACTGTTGTATTTTGTTTCTAAGTTATATGTGAAATACTATCAGGAATTTAAGATACATCTGGCATTACAATAAGTTGAATGAGATCTGGCAGCATTTACATTTGAGAGCTCTAAACAATGTTTTGAGTACTTTACATTTTAGGGTAGACAGATCTCCTTGCACCACATTTTCAAGGAGGCCTCTGAAAAAGACAGTGATGCAGCAGGTTTGTCAGAGAGGCATGCTTTGCCATCCTAGATGGGTTTATTTTGCCTAGAATATCCAGGCCTGAGTCAGAGGGATGGAAATGTGACACTCTTGGGTCCTGTGGCTTCAGCTTAGATTTCTATCTACGTTGTTGCTCAGGCTTTATGTTTCTTATTGTTGCTTTACTGTGGTAACATGATAACTATGAACACATTTTTCACTAATAACTTTTCTGTAGAGGGCTGGGACATGCTTGTCTGAGGAGAGGGATATAACAGCGAACCTCATATTTAAAACTAGTTTGTCACTCGTGTTTAGTCATCGCCTGAAAACAGAGTGCCCTGATTTTCATTAAAAAACCCTTCCAATTTCACTTATCAGCTTTTAAATCTGTAATGCATTTGCCTGTTAGGTAATACATGTTTTAAATGTATTATTCATGACTGAGCATTTTCAAGGGTGATTTCCCTCTGCTGTGGACTACTGCATCTTCACAAACAGTTTTTGCAGTCCCTGAGAAGGTAATCATTTGAAAGATTCCATTATCTAAAGAAGTGATTTCCAGCTGAGGACTTTCTTTAAGAGGATGGCCACCACTAATATTAAGGATCTGAAATACACATTCATCTCTTCCTGAACAATAGATGAATTGCCCTTCAGTTTTTTAATTTAAAGCCATGTTTCTGCTGTCAAGTAAGAATGCCACCTGATGTACGAGGTGTTTCTCATTTGGCTGTGAGATTTCTGTGAGAGAACCAAGACCTTTATGAAGGGGAAACTCTGCCCTCGCTGCTGCCCTGTGTTTAAGCTGCTGCCCTAAACTGACAGCTATGCAGAACTGTGTGGCTTCTTAAGCTTAGCAAGTTATAAATGGTGTTCCTCATAACGACCTTGGGAGGTGAATATTGTGTGTCCCAGGCACACATAGAGAAGATGGAGGGTGCTGTGCTTTGGGTCTCTTGGTAACACATTTCCAGAGGAACATTGTGCAGCCTCAAGCAAATCAAGAAGATATGTGCTCACATGAAGGATGCTGCTGCTTCTATTGCAAGTGTAATTCTGGAAGTGTAATGATAATGAGAGGAAGTGGAGGACTTCCTGCATTAGTTTTTGTGGCTGTGTGAAGGGGCTGTCTGAATTGCAGCTGTGTTGCACAACTGATAAAGGTTGTTGGGCTGGGCTAAGTCTCTTGAGATGTGAACTAATACACCTCCTCTTCGTGCTGCGTGCAGTGTGGTTAAATTCTTATTAACCTGGAAGTCAGAACAGCAGTAATAATCACTGAGTATGCTGTTAGTCTCTGTATTTTACTTCAAGTCAGCTGCTTTCCCATGAAATGTGTTGGTGCTAGAGTATGTCCTTAAAATACAATTCACCCCTTTGGGAAAAATTTCCACAGTAAACTAATTATTTAGCATGTAAGTAAAGGGTCTGCATAAGCTGGGAGAAAGAAAAGGGTAATGGGGGACCTTTAATAAAGTGGTGATACCCCTCTTAGAGGTCTCTAGGCAAGAAAGGGAGAAATACTAAATGGGAAATGATTAATTTTATTTGGAAAAAGCTCAGGGTATATGTAGTGTGCTGGAGGGAAGATAGCTTCTTAAATTCCTTTCTGAAACATCCAAACCACTTCTACCTAATTTCTAGATTTGACTCTTGCACTATGGATTTATAAAGCAAATTGATGAAATATTGCTGAATGTATTTTTATTGTCTTCTTGGTGATGACTATTAAAATGTTAATCATGCTTATCTGTTCAATATTTTGTTTTGTAATATTTTTACAGTGGCTTTATTGAGTGTTTTTTCTATTTATTCAATGTACAGTGTTAGTTTCTTTTTCAACTTGTAAGTTTGCTTGTGTGGTTTCTTTTTTAAGGTCTGGGACCTTGATGAACTTTACTGTAGGGTTGAAGGGTAAGGTTGATTTTGAGGCCAGTATGTGAGACATTTATTTAAGGTGTAAGGAGAAGTGAGGACTGTTTCTCTTCTGCCTTTGTAGGGATATTGTTTTGTACCCTCTACATAGCGGAAGTGCTTTGGAAGGTGCAGGTTTTGGAGGATGGTTTTTTCATGTCTGTGGATGAGAAGTATTACTGTGCTGGTCAGTGAGAGAGCTTGCAGAAAGAGTAACACATTCCAGATTTAATTAACTCAACCTTGATGGCTGACACTGTTTTTTGGGGTTTTTATTGAATGGTCACATTGACCACTGAAGTTAAACAACTTACAGAATCAAATACACTGTAGTCATGGGGGGATGGAGGGAACCATAGGTGAAAACAGCTTGTTGCATATGGATATTTTTTATTGGAGAAAAGAATACTCTGTGAAAATCAACTTGATTTTCCTGTCATTGTGCTCTACTGCAGGTGTGTATATCCTGTATTAAACCAGGCAAACTAGAAAAGTCCCGTTTCCCAGCAACCCAGAGGGTGTGTGTTTGCCTTAGATAACTGCAGGATGTTTAAAATCACATATTTGAAGATAATTGAGGAGTCCTCTACTTTCAATGCAGAATAAGATGGATTAGGTCATTTCTGTTAAGGATATAATGCTGACATTGCCAGTTAGCTAGACACAAAAGATTTTGTTATGAGATACTGATCTTGTGGTATAAGTTACTGTAGAAAAAACAGAGAACTCCCGTAAAGCAGAGACTGAAGACAAGGGTGGCAGTCACACTATAAAATCTGGTCCATTATGTAACATTAGGATGAAAAGCAGCAGAGAGAAGCTCAATTTCCAGAGTCCAGCTGCTTCCCTACGTGCAGTGCTGTAGATAATGCAGGAAATAATTGATACAAATGTACATTCAAAAGAACACTTAAATGCATAAAAAGTCTGAATATTAAGTTTTTCGTATCATTGCAGGCCACATACGTTTACCTTTTTGTGTGTGTGTTGACGTCTTTCTCAACAGTTTTACCCACAGAACCAAAACATGGATTTCCTGTTCTTTAAGAGGAAACTGAGTATGCTGTCAGTTCTTCTTCAGCTGCCTTCAGTTATTTTACCTATGTAGATGTGAAAGAACAAACCATGGACTAGCCTGCCTGTTCAACAGCATGTGTTATAAATCTCCTCTAGCACTGGGCAAGGACAACATTCCAGAATATGTCGGTCTTCTCAGGCTTCATAAAAAAGATTTCAAAGGTCAGACAGAGGGAGCATGCTAATTAAGGAGAAAAATGTTTTCTTTCTGTACATTCATATATCAATAAATTCAGAAATATTTTCTATTTCTTTTATTATAATTTCTGTGTATTGCATGGATATTAGTTTCCAATTAAATGAGTGTTTTGTCCAGATCCTTTTATTTAGGAAGTTCACTCTGATCGGTTATTTTAAATTGTAGTGGTCAAGTTTTGTCACAGTATTACAAACTAGGGTTTGGGTTTTTTAACTGCTCAACTTCCTTTGCTAGAATTTCCTCCTTTATTATATTTGTGAGCTGTGGATACCATGAACATAACTGCACTTTGCATGAAATCTCAGTCAAGGAGTATCAGTCAGGATAGTGGCAACGGAATTATTTGGTGTCTTTGGTTATTAAAGATGTGAAAAAAATGCAGCACATAGAAAGACTTGTCAATGACGCTCATGTAATCTGTCACTGCAGTCCACGCGTCTAACTTCCCTTTTAAACATGCAGAAGAGGCCTACATGGATTAAAGGTCACGGTATGTGTATTGCTGTCAGAGTGCATTATTATGGCAAATTGATGCATTTTGTTCCATGTCCTCCGTCTCCATGGGCTGTAATTTCTGTGAAAGGTGGAGATGAATAAACTTGTCTCATTTTATTATTGTAAGAAGAAACGGGCATGAATTTCTCATGGTTCTGAGCTCTCTGCCCGGTTCTTGTACTCTGCCTGGAACACTCTTCCTGTAATCACACCTTTTGCATGTAGTTCTCAGTATAGCTGGGCAGCCTGAGTCCAGCCTTATATTTATGAAGTTTTGCTGTTTTAAATATTAGTGATGGAGAGGGTGTGTTTCCCTGGACAGACAGGTCTCTCCTCTGGTTTATTGAAGGGATCTTTGGAATTTAATGAATTTTTATTCTGTCGGCTGATAAATCTAATTGAAGTTGTGGACTAAAAAAAAAATTAGTCAGTTCCTGCGGGCCCTTTGATGCTATGGATGCTCTTTGAATGCTTGCAGACTAAGTAGTTCAGCAGGCACAGTAACTCCCCACCAAAGAAACTGAGCATATGGCAGCTGAGTAAGAGGGTGATAATGCATGGTGAGGCTGCCAAGCAGGAAGATAAAGAGTGCTGTAGTGACAAAGCATGTGGCAGCACTTGGGGCTTTCCAAGAGATAATCTAGCTGTAATGCTTTTGATTTCTAAGGAAGAAATTGCTGGAAACATGATACAGTTTTATCTCACCAAGACTGGCTGGGACTAGGCTCGGTGTGTTGTTGCTTCTGTTGTTACAGGAACAATTTGGTTGCATCTCTTTTTTAAGGTGTGTATATCCCCTTTCCTCAGAAAAACCCCAAACCTAGGACCAGTTTACAAAAGGCACTTCTTTTCTCAGTTTCACTATGTTCCTTCACTCCTCTGGTAATGAGGTTACATAAGTTAAACTGGGTCTGTCTCCTCTTGAATGCAGTGATTAGTGCTCCAAGTGAACTAATCCAAACCACTGCATCCAATATGTGCACACAAGCATAGCGAAGCAAGGTAGGGGGCAAAAGAAGATTACTGGGTAAAAAAATGACATGAGTTCAACAAGAGTTTCCTTTTCGATAGGCTCATATGGGGGTCAGAGTGAGACCAGTGGCTTTGAAACTTCTATGTACCGAGTGTCATTTTTAGACATTTTTAGCTCTAATTTCATGAAGAGTAATAATCAAAGCTAAATTTAAGCAAGAGGCTTTCACATGCCAGTGATATCAGGTACTTTTGGTACTTTTGCAGCAGAATGCCATTTTTTAAAAGTCTTCGTCGTTGTTAATACACAAATGGTCTTTTGGTCTCTCATCCATATATAGTGTTTTTATTATCAGTGATTTTGGTCCTGTTCCATGAACTATAAAAATTTAAATACACTTCTGCATTTTGGAAGACCGACTGTGTAAGTGAGGGTTTTTTTTTTTTTTTTAATAAAGATTTGATAGTTTCATCAAAAAGACTACAGTATGTAAAGGTGAAGTACATTGTTTCAGGTTATGTGCTGGGGTATATTTATCTCTTCTGTTGGTTTTAAAATCTATTAATAAACTTAATGTTTTGTTCTGCTGTATCTGGGCTCTTTTTTGGTAACAGCCATCAACAGTGAAAATTATAAGGACTTCATGGAGGCTGCAAACATTTTTCCTGCTGTAAAAAGCTGGGGTTTTTGGGAGTTTGGGGTTTTTTTTAAGTAAAGGGGGCAACCAGGATGTTAACAACCAAGGATGCCCTCCACAGAAGCCCTGTGTGAAGTGGAAGGTCGTTCAGAGTTAGAGCTCGTTTAGATTAGAGAACAGGAAGAATAAAATACTGAGTGTAATTTAAAACATGCACCTCTTTTAACATGCTGATTCAAAGGGTACCGTGCAGCAACAAGTCAGACCCTCTCCTCCTTGGCTGCTGAGTAATCACTCGTTATTTTTTTCCGAGATGATCATTGCTGAGAAGTGAAACCGAGCCCGGCCTGTGGATTGCGGTGAGTGACAGGATGGTCCCCGCCTTTCCGGAGCTGGGGACCTGCGGGCAGCGGGCTCCCTCTGCAGCGCCGGGAGGAGCTCGGCGCTCTCTGCTGCGCTTCAGGGATGCGCTTCCCTCTGTTTTGAGTGGCATGTTTAAATTTTTTCTATATGTTCAGGGACCCTGCATTCAAGTAGTTCAAACTTCGTGCTCCGAGCAAAGATATTGTTCAGCCAAATGTTATTTTGTTGCTAAAAGCACCGCACTTTCAGATTTGGTACAGCATTTCAGTCCTTAGGGTATGCAGACTTTCAGATTGTTCTGAATGGCTAAATCTCAAAGTGGAGCAACTGATGGGAAATAGAAACATTGCAAGGTTCATATCGGAGAATGCAATGTGATTACTGTTAGTAGTTAGTTACTCATTATGGTAATTTCACAAATTCCAAGTATTGAATGGATATGGCTATATGTTCTTTAGGTATCTCGGGTTTACTACACAAAAGAACATCTCATGATACTTTTGTATGACTGCTGTACTGCAAATGACAAAGGAAAAATTTAAATTTTTATGGGGCTATTTTTGAATGCCTTACTTTGTTATTTTTAATGTTTCTCTCTGTTTGCTCTTACATTGCTAAAAACATGAGCTGTGGCTGCAGCGTTTTAGTGCAGCAGCTCTTTGATTTCCGGAGTCTGTGTGTGCTGGCATGGTATTACAGTATGTAAACTTAGAAACCTCTCGGACATCTTTGTAGCCCTCCTGGGGAAGAAGCAGCAGTTAAAAAACCCCATGATAAAACAGAACCTTGGATATTGTAAGGGCTTGCAGGAAGAAGGAAAAAAAAGGTACATATATGATGCAGAAAAATAGAATAGAAGTTGCTACAGTTTCCCTGTGCAGGCTCTTTCAGCAGAGGGCAGTACTGGCTAGGTTGGCTGTAGTGTCCTGGGGCTGCACAATCACAGGCAGCAGGATGTGGATGTGCCAAGCTGGTCTCAGTACAAGCTTTCAGCTGAGTGTGTTTGTAATAGGTGGCTGGAGGGGGACTGTGAATAGATTTTGGAACACCTGTGTAAAATTACAGTCAATCCAGTATTGCAAAATGAAGTTCTGTTAGTCACTTACCCATTCCTGCTGGCAGGGTTGCTGTATTCTTTGGTTACCAGCCCCTTGTCCAGGTGAATCTGTCTGTGATTCCCTGTTTTCCTGATTGCAAAGAGACTAAGTCCAGTGCATGGGAACCAGCAAACAACGTGAAAGCAAGATGTGTTCTGGACTGCTGCTCGTGCTATCAGCTGGTTCAAAGCAGGCTGATTATCGCATTGCCACAAAGTAAAACACGCTTTTCTCAGAATCACAGCATCATTCAGGTTGGAAAAGAGTCCAGGATCATTGAGTCCAACCTTAGACTAGACATTACCATGCCAACTAAACCACAGCACTAAGTGCCACGTCCAGTCATGAACAGCTTCAGGGACGGTGATTCCACCGCTTTCCTGGGCAACCCATTCCAATGCTTAACCACCCTTTCAGTGAAGAATTCCATCCTGATGTGCAGCCTGAAGCTCTCCTGGCACAGGTGGAGGCTATTTCCACTTGTCCTATCACTTGTTTCCTGGGAAAAGAGACAAGCCCCCACCTGGCTACACCCTCCTTTTAGGTCCTTGAAGAGAGCTATAAGGTCACCCCTGCGCTTCCCTTTCTCCAGCTCCCTCACCTGCTCCTCATAAGGCCTGTGCTCCAGAACCTTCCCCAGATCTGTTGATTTCTCTGGGCTTGCTCCAGCACCTCAGTGTCTTTCTTGCAGTGAGGGGCCCAGAGCTGGACACAGGACTCAAGATACAGCCATTTATTTTCATTTTATTGGTAGTCCCCCACTGCTTGTTTTTCTGCTGTTGTAGAATCCGTTTAATAGGTTATCTTGCTGTGTGATTGATGAAAAAGTGTCAATGTCAAACATGTCATAATTGTAAACTTGGTTTGAAGCCCTTTTCCCCCTGGAGCCTACTGGAATATTCTAGGCATCTTCCACAAGGTGGAGCTTTAAGGCTCTGTGGCTGGGAATTTTTCCCACTTTTCTAATAAGCAGAAAGCTGAATGGAGTTTATGAAATCTTATAAAACAGGTATAAACCGACTGTTTCAACACTTCTTAAGAAAGAGGGTAAGTTTTAGAAAAAGCAACAGACTCAAAAGATATTTTGGACTGTAATATGTCTGAGTCACTGGAATTAATGTTGTGAAAGAGAAAAGGAAGGATTGGAAAAAATAGTTCTCATTATTTATTTATTATTTTGGTATTACTGTTTCTTTGCTTCCAAACTGACTTGAAAGGTAGGCAGAACTAGACAGAGAAAAGCATTATCAGAATAGTTGCTAACTCTTCATTTGTTGGGAGGAGGTATTTTTTTTTTATCTTAAACAGTCCTACCCTAAAATAAGAGGAGGAAACTATAGATAACAGCTATTCTGATAGATTTTAAAAAAGGCAGAAAGCCCATTTCTTTCTTTTGTGCAGCTGCCTTTTCAAGAATGAGCTGTGTATGCCCGTTCTCTAGAAGAGCACCTTTTTCTGTTTTTCACTCTGCCTGCCAGAAGTTGCATCTTGCTGAATTCTGGAAAAATGCTACTGGTATTTCAGGCTGTGCTGCAGTAGCCCGTTATCTTGGGCTTCCCATGTTTCTTTGAGTATCCAAACTGTGTTTTACTCTATTGCCATCTTGTCGGAAATCCCCTGCTGTTGATTTTGTTGGAATGGAATTCATCATCTGCTCGCTGCGCTGCTGCTGGTAAGGCAATTTTATACATTAACTAGCACAGACATGTGTGGACATGAGCTGGTACTGTGCATACAGAAGCTGGGAAGGAGTTTAGCTGAAGAAGGGGAAGGAGGACTGGATAAAAGAATAGCACCAGGGAGAGAGAAAACCAAAATCCCGAGTGTCTTTTCTGTCCAGCTTTTCTACCTCAAGCTAGCCTTTTCTGATGATAACATATGTTAGTAATCTATTTTTGCCACATCTCTTTGCATGAAACACAACTTGAGGATAGGAGAAGTTTACTGAACACTCACTACAAGTGCTGTTTCCCTTTTACCTTTCTTCAATAAACTCCTATGTTGCCCTCAATGTGTTTAGACCAAGAGACTTTATTACTACTTCCTGCAGAGTCTGTCTTGTCACACTGTGCTTGACTTGAGTTGCAGCTGAAATTGTGAAACATTTTTTCAATTTAAATCATGTTGTTTCTTTCATGCTTTGCAGGTGGTGTATGCAAGAGATGAGAAATTGGCTATGATTTTTGTTTCAGGAGTCTCCCTAGGTTAAGTAGGACTGGTAAGGACTTGGTACAGAGGCTGCATATCAGGAATCCACTTTCTCCCTTTCCAACATTACTACAGCCCCATCTGATGGTCCTCTCCAGTTTTAGGCACAGAAAATAGCATATGGCAAATGCACTAAAAGGCAGGTGTGTTTTATGCCAAATTACAGTGAGTTAAGAGCCTCTCTGGACAGGCTGAGTGCACCTGATTTCTAGACTTTATGTGGACTGGTGGCTGAGCCAGTCTATAATGCTTCTGCATCTTGCTGGGTCTGTGGCAGAGCCAAATTTTTAAGCTTCTGTTTTCTTCGGATGCTATCACAGTCTTGACACGCTAAAAACTGTCTAAAATTTGTTTTTCTCTGGGTTTCACTTTTTTCCCCCCCTCAGGTATCCTTTTCATTTATTATATTCAGGTATCAGTTTGACACTAGCTGAGTAGATATAGGTGTTGATATGGAAGATGTGGGGGACTATTTTGGCAGTTTGAAGAGCCCTTCTCTGTACTATAATGTTAGGTTAGATTTCTGAGCCACAACCTCAGAACAGACATTTGACTTGGAAAAAAATGAAGTAATATGAGTAGGGTGGTGGAGTGAGCTTGAAACCATGGAGATTCTCCCCCCCCGCCCCCCNTGTTGTATGGGCAGGAATTCTTGCCCTTCTCTCCTGCTGCTTCTGCCAGTGTAGTAGTCCAGTTTCCAAGGATTTTAAGTACTCCACCCATTCTCTTTATCAGCAACGGCAGAAAATACCTTTCTTTTCTGAAAACTTTTCTTAAATCTTTTCTGATTTAAGTAGCAATCACCTAAAAATACTCTAGATACAAGCTTTTGCATAATCCATAGTTTTGTAACAATGAATGAATGATTCCACAGCAGTCAGTTCTAAACTCTAATGGCTGTCTATGGAGTTGGGTAAAGGATTACTCATTTCCCATTCAAAGAAATGGTGATTTTGACAGGGAGTGCCAGGGTGAATGGAGTTAATAAAGCCAAGGATATTAAGTGTATATTTTACTAGGGGTAAATACTTAATTTTTTATGTATTACACAGGCCAATGCTCTATTGACAAAACCACGCCAGGCAGACAGTTCAGAGGCATTCCTGTGCTGGTAACAGGATATAGCTGTCTCAGAGCAAAGATTTTCTTAGCACTTATTAGCCAAAAGATCATAGTTGCTTTATTTAAAAGAACTTTGGTATGGAGCTATCGAAATAGCAACCTAAACCAGAGAATACACATGGAAAAGGGTTTAAGTGTTGCCTAACCCTTGGAGAATGGCATAGGCAGTTGGTGACTATTTAGCTGGATTCCCTTACGGTCCATTTTCAGTGTAAGTCCTATTTTCAGTATAGAATGTGAAAGAAATGCTGTGTAGCCATTTATTTAGCTTATAATCAGTGTGAGAAATCCCTCTGCAGAGAGAAGGGTGATAGTGGAAAATATCATTACTGGGAAGATAGATGCTGTAATAAAATTGCCTGTGGCTTCAGCATCTCCTTTTTTCAAGTTTACTAGTCCATAGGGTTGGTGTCTCATCTTCTGTATGATTATCTTGCATTATTTTCATGACACTGGTAGACCTAGATGCTCATAAAACTGAGAGATCAGCAATATAAACTTTAGCCTTTTGTTCCTGCTCTTCCTGCAGTCTGTTGGAGTTTCTTGTGCTGAGTTTCAAGACACTGAGATGCAAGGAGAATGGTCATTGCACATTAAATGCTAGACTGATCTTAACTTTAAAAACAGAATTTAAAACAAGGATGTGGAAGTAATGCTTGAGTTCCAAGGCAGCAACCTCTTATTTCCCACTGTCTTGCCAAAAATAGTCAGTGCAAAATTATTTGTCCATTTACTTGCCCCTAGGGCTGTTACAGCTTAGCTGTAACTGCTGGACTAGGCATGTCTACTTCTCATCCTACTTTAAAAGCCACAACATGTAGAATTTAACAGCTAAAGCAGTCGTCATCTCCATTAATCACAATGTGTTCACTTGCATTTGTTCTTTTGCTCTGTGGGTGTATCCTGGTGAATATACCAGGGCTGTCTGTCCAGGTGTCAGGGCAGTCATTGGTTTCTCTACTTTCCCTCAGTCACTTATTTCCCTTGGCCTTCTCTGAGTATTTAAATTCTGGGGTTTTTTTCTAGGTTTTCTCTAAAGCATGACTAATTGTATGAGTTTTAGAAGGTTTTTTTTTCATTCCGCGCTCCTACTCTTCTATAAAGTTTTCTAGACACATGCTGGCTAGAGTCAGCTAGGGAAAGGTTGGTATGAAAGCTCAGACCAAGGGTGTCATCAGAAGACATGGATTCAGATCAGAGGCCAAATGTGATGCTGCACTTGCTGGATTTTGTTCCAGTGTGTGAACCACCCTCATCTGGGTGACAAGTCCAGCTTTCGTCCCAGCGTCTGATTAATAAACCACTGATTTAAATAAAAAGAATCCATCTTCCCAGTGGCAAGGGGATGGGAGCCTTGGATAATAGTGGGAGTGGTTTACTGTGTCCTCTTATGTTGCATTGACTCTACAGCTGAGGGACTTAATTTTCTATCATTTTAGTACCTGGTCCATTCCACCTGTGTTTTGTGTCGCTCATATTAGGTAAGGCTTGTAGGTGGTAGGTAACTGATTTCAGTTTTAAATATCATAATTTCTAGGTCAGATTTTAAGTTGATGTAATTAGGTGATATGTAATTAGGTGGTAGCCAACCATTGATTGTGGAGGTATATACCGAATCAAATAATTTCTGATGAAGCTGCACCTTTTTTAATCTCTTGAGGAACTAAAGAAGGGAAGAGATAAAACAGGAACTTAAAACCAGTTCATCAGCTACACCTATTACACAGTAAATGGCTGCAAGTCACATAGTAGATATTTCATAAGAGCAGATAAATCTCAATGAGACAACCCTAAATGTTTGTGGGAGGAGCTGTGGGTATTATCATGCAGTTAGTATATTATCCTAACAAGCAAACAGATCACACTTCTTAAATGAAAGAAGTTATCTGAAAAGGATTTGAACTATTTTGAGATTATGTATAAATTTTTATGCATGTCTCTGAAAAAGATTGTTTTCTAATAAGGTACAAATGCTAAGAAAAATAAAAACATAGTATATGTGATAAAAATCTAGCCAAGGTAACTCATACAGCTTATTTATAGGATTTTGTTTTCAAAGTGTCCTATAAAGGAGTGGTGAATTTTCTTCAAGATAGTTTTTGCATGGGCTTTTTATTTTCTGGTCAAAGTGAGACTAAAGAAACATCTCACAGGCAGTATTATGATATGCAAATGATGAAAGCAATAGAAGGACATAGTCAGCTAGCTTCTAAAATCAGTGGTAAAGAACAAGAACTAGACTGAAAAATGCCCGTGTGATAGTGGCACTGCAGTGCCTCTAGACTGTGTTGCTTTTGCCCTCAATGAAGATACGTTTTTGTATTGACCTTCAAACGACAAGGACATGTTTTGCCTAATTTTTCCCACCACTTCACTGTTCTGTTCATTCAGGTGCTGGATTTTTAAGGTTCTATCTGAAATCAGGAAATGTTTTGTGCTGTGGCAGTTTGTCTGTAACTTCTCCTTTCCTAGACCTGTTGGGTTTTACTGAAGTTCTACAATTTGTTCATTCTCTTGCAGTTCATTTCCTAAAGTAATCTCTCTAGCCAAGAGCTGCATTAGAGCCTTCCTGACAGCTCCAGTCTTTAATTGAGGGACTGGCTTTGCTTACTGCATTTGATTTTAGAATAGTTTATGGCTAAATGTATTCTACTCTGAAGCATACAGCTTTATTTCAGATTTAAACCCTCTTGGCTCTTGGAAATATTGCTTCATTATATATATAATAAATCAAGTAATGTCATAGCCTTTGATATGAATAGAGTTAAAGGAGTCGTGAATCCATCTTGCTAAAACTTACAGAAGTGTTGTTCAGTGAAGCTTCACTTGGAAACGAAAAGGGGTTTAAAATTTCTTCTTATTTTGGTAAAATTTTTAGTTTTCCAGTAAGGGATGTCAATCATTCTCTGAAGCTTGTACATGAATGTTTGATGTTGGTGAGAGAGATGCTCTGTTGGCCTTTGTGATTACAGAATAATCTGGTTCTGTTGTCTCAGAGATAAGGACTAGTGATCTGGGAGAGTCAGAGTTTGAAAACAGTTCATTGTAGGGTGATGATCCTTAATGAAATTGATTAATAAACTTGTTTTTCTGTCACATTTCAGAAAATCTCCTGCAGATGACAGGGATCAACAGGACTCAGACCTATCATCTACCTTTTTCTTCTGCATCTGCTTGTCAAAGTAGCATCTGCTTTGTAGTAAAAACTGAGGCTCTGGTTGTCTGTTCAGACCCCTTTCCTTTGCCCTTTTATTGGCTTTCTGCAGCTTTGTAGGGAGTAGATTGTATAAAGTATGCCCCTGGAAAGCAGAGGCCGTTAAAAGGTTTAAGACAAGTTTGTCTGAAGACAAAGAGGGCATTGAGGAAAACTGTGGAGAGGGATTGAAGGGCTTTTGCAGAGCAACAGAGCCTTGTCTGTGCAAGACTCAGCCTGCCTCCGAGTTCCAGCAGGCTGCCGAGAAGCAGGCCAAGAAAAGACTCTCCAAGACCCTGTTCCCTTCATCTGTAGTCTGCCATCTGGACAGAGGATGGCTGGAGGGTTCCTGGAACGTATAGAAAGGAATCTTGAGGGCTGAAAATAAATGCCACTGGAGACAGGAAGTGTCTGAGACTAGGAGGGCTGGAGGAGGGGAGCCTCTCTGGGGGTCACGGTGCTGGTAAGGGTGAGGGGCAGATAAGGAGAGCTGCTGTGCTGCATTAGGAGGTGCACAGCCTTTCTTTCAAGCCTTGAATATCCCTCCATTTACTGCTTCATATACTTAAGGGCATCTTAGTTGTTTGTTGCAGGGGTTTATCTGACTGATTTGGATCTCTCTCCTTTGTACAAAGGGTCACTTCAATTTGTAGCCCTTGGCATATTAGGCACCTTGAAATTGGACAGGTTTATAGAAAGATAAAGTGGTGCCAGCCACTCTGAAATTTGATCTTGGTGTTATCATGAAGCTGTATGTTGCTTTAGCCTTCTTTCTGGTGGGGTCTGCTGCAGTCAGGTTAGATGATGTTAATGAGTGAATGATGTTCTCCTGAATTATTTTTCTCATGTAGGAAAGTCAGTGAGCTATGATATTTTATTCCTTTAGTGTGCTTTAATAAGTGTTATAATACTGGAGAATGTTATTCCTTTCTGAGTTATGAGGGTGGCACAGCCTTTGTATTCTTCTCAGAATGGAAATGACAGCTAATTCTATCACCCATCTTTTCTTCCTGTAAGAGCCTCTTAAACCTCCAGAGAAACCTCAGAGTGAGAATTCTTTGCATCACCTGCTTTGCAGTTCTAAGGGTAACCAGCCAGATAACTGTGAATGTTTTTTGCTTTGTGTGCTGGCCTCTGAGTATTAAGTTGAAATGATGTAAGTTTTCATTTCTCAAGATGTTTCAAAGAATGTGGTCATGGAAGCAGCTCCTTCCTATTACTGAGCTTTTTCAATGCACACAATAAATGTCTCTTCATGAGATTTCAGGGCCGTTATCCTCTAGAGGATGCTCTTGGGAGGCCCAGGCACTGATTCCAGAGAAAGCTGCACTCTGTGCATAACTGAGCAATTTTCCTTCACTTAATACTTCTGAAAAATGAAAATGAAAAATTAGCGTGTTCTCAAATATTTACTGTATATCCCCTGTGAAGGTGGTACATTCCTTATTGCTGACTTGGGCAGTGAGGTGTGCATCAAGTGTCAGCACTCACCAGCCTGCTAGAACTGAGCTGTAACTGAAGGTCTTTTCTGGGTAAGAGAGGAAGTTTCCAGAGCAATTGTTTAATCAGCTACATGTGCTGGCAGCCTTCTTGGTGAGATCACCACAGGTAGTTTATGATTTGATTGAAAATTAATGGCAATTACAGCATGAGACCTAAGAGTAGAAGATGCAGGTTTGGATTGAGGATCATGTTGATGCAGTAATTTTCAGGTTGCTCACAGTACTTGTTCAGCAAATAAAAGCCTGTTAGACAAATCTTATTCTAGAAATTCTAATTTACATGTTGATTAATACCGCCGCATTTGAAAACCAGATTAATATTATAGACTTGTAATGAAAAAAGTAGATCCTTCCACAGCAATATCTTTACTGCTAGAAGGTTTTTCCTAGTTTTGTTTCCCTCTAAATTACTCGATAGATCATCCCTTAGAGTGTACCAGTAAGGACTCTAATTATTCCAAAGGCTCCACACAGAGCAACCATTTGAATCTGTAATTAGGGGGAGTGCAGGCTTTCTGTGCTTAGGTTATGCTGTTCTCCAGCTGCAGGATGTATTTCCAACTCCATAGCACAGAGCAGAGCTGCATAGTGTTGCAAAGTGAAATACCAATTTATAGGTTTAAATGCATCTTGTTCTTACAAAAAATGAATAGTGGGTAGCATGATCTCTGTGCCAGCTCATTACTTTTCATATGATTGCTTGGGAAAAAAAATCCTGAATCCTTAAATGTCTTAGTATTGAATAGAGGTAAACTGGATTCTTTGCTAAGTTTAAGAGCTGTGTGGCATGTTCTTTTCATTTGCAAACTTTTTCCCAAGTGTCATTAGTCCTTCCCTAGAGCAGCAGCTTGCCAGGTAAGGAATTTCAGTAGATTGTCCATGTTTACATGAGTCATTGCTGATTCTTCTTGAAAGAAAGTATTTTCTGTTATGCATATCTCATCTTGTTGTAAATCCTGTGATTTTTACATTGCTGCTGGATGCTTCTGCAGCAATTTTGGAAATGTTATAACCTTTCTTGGATTGTGGTATATGTGTAATTGTAGCACAGTGCACTATAACAACATGGATAGGGCAGATCTTTCTTTGGATATGAGGAAAGAGCACAGAAGTGATTTAGTGTAATTTTGAGCCAGGCTAAAAAAAAAAAAAAAACAAAACAACCAAAAATCCTGTCTTCTCAAGAAGCTGGTTGAGTTCATGGCAGTTTTTTTTACATCTTTGTTTCACAAGGAAAAATAAAGAAAAGACATTTTAAATTGACTCTGTCTATAGAAAAGGACAAAACACAACATAAAGACTGACACATAATTATTTCTAATATGCTTAGTCAACACTTATTACAGTTACTTTTCCTCTTCAAGCACTTGCTGCTGCTTTTTCGTGGGGTTTGTCAAATTTGTCATAAGAGTTTTTGGGGAGCACAATGATGGAATGTTAAGAAAATTCCTGCAGGTAAAAGGTGGAATTTTATATAAAAATATTCATGCAAGCACACAATGCATGTGCTTTCTGTATAGCACATTATTGCTTTATGCCTGACCTGCAGTATGAACTGTCTCTGTGTTGTCATGGAGTCTCTGCAATAGCAGAGTTGCTGGTCCCACAGAAGGAAAATAAATGGGGTGTGTGTGTGATTGCACCAAACTATGTGAACTGGGAGTGGAAAGGAATGAAAAGATGGCCTTGACAGCAAGCCTGATTCTAATGTGTGTATGTGTGGGAAAACCTTGTAGGATGTAGGCTTGAAATTGTTTTGGTCAGTAAGTTAATAAAAATGGTGACTTGTGTTGGCAATATTCAGGTGTTGCAGTGCTGTTTCCTAAGCCAGGTCATGAGTCTAAAATATCAACTGCTCTTTAGGAGGTGGGGGAGCTGGAAGGGGCAGAAAGAATAAAGGGGTGAGACAAGGACTCTGGCTCTGGATTTAGAGTGTTTTGCAGATACCTCCATAATGATTTATTTGGCACTTGCATCTTCAGAGGTAGAGATAAGGCATCTCACGTGATGATCCTAATTATTTGATGTATCTATTCTTACAGAACTGCAGTGTATGAGGAAAAAGAAATGGTCTTTAAAAAAAAAAAGAACAAAATGAAATAAAATGCTGACAGCCTGCAACAAAGCTTTATAAAAACTGTTATGTCTGGTATAGGACCATAACTGGTAATGCTTCACAGAAAACTGAAGAGCCTTGGGTTTTTTACCACTTAGGAAGAATAAAGATTTTCTTCACTTAGACTCCAAATGGTTGCATTTTTAAAGGTTAACAGCAGAAGTATTATAATAAACCTTTCTAACTTCCACTGCTCCAAGCTGAGCTTTATCTTACTTTTTATCAATGTGGTGAGTGGTGGGGTTTTTTTTTGTTGTCGTTTCTAAAACAAGCAGATAATCTGTTCTTTTTCTAGGCTGGAGAGTCTGGTGTTAGATATCAATGGACTATAATTTTTCACTGAATTAGCTGTCAGAAGAAAAAAAGAGGACTTTTTGTGAATTATGATCTGTCCTAAATTTTAGAACAAGAAAGGGGATTTGTGTGCAAGTTAACTTGTTATGATGTGTGGAGTTAAAGCATGCAAAAGATTTTTCTTAATATTTGGAGTATCTGGAGAAAAGAGATGAGAGTTGCAGGCTGGAGTGAAGGGCAGGTAAAAGCTGGAGAAGCCACCCAAGGTTAAGTTTGCTTTCTACGATTTCTTTATAGGCCCTTTCAGTTGTCAGGTGGGCACCTGAAAAACTGAAAGACCCTGTGCTGGTGTTTGATGTGAAAGAGAGTTTAATATAAAGGTTAAATATGATCATGGAGCGAGTATGGCTGCGAATTATAGATAAGGAGAAAGCTGGATGGGTAGGGGAAGAATTGCCAGCTCTGCTGCAGGCGGAAAGAATTCCAGTTATTAGAGGTTTCCTTCTCTCCTCACCTGGAGCTGAACCCAGCAATCTTTGCCTGGCTTGCTTGTCTGGGCTAGCAGAGCAAATGCTGTTGCAAAGATGTCTGTGTGTCCTGCACTGAAACTGTGCCTGTACAATCTGTGTTTGCAGCAGGCCTGCAGTCTTGGACTGCTGGGTTTTGAAACCTGGCTTGGTTCACTTTAATGTGCATCTTTTTGGGTATGTACTGTGCAGTACATATCTAAAATCGGGGGAGGGGGTGGAAGAAAAATATCCTTATTTGTTACCCTAGTCGTATCCCCTAAAACGTTGCTCTGACTATTTACTTTTTAAAGTTTTGCTTATTGAAGTAGAGGCAATTTTAAGACAACCTGTACTCTGTCTTGGTTTGGTTTTTAAAAATTTTGCTTCTAGACGTGATGTTATGGGTCCTGATTATTCTTTGGTTTCACTTTTATCAAATTATGTGACTGTGGACATACAGCCAGGCGTTTTTTGTTAATTGGTCCTTTGTTTTGTTAAAGTAAAGAAATGAGATTTACTCAGTGTGAAGTGGATGTTAACATTTCCTGGTAGATGGGCTTGCTCCGTGTCTTTAAGCATCTGACAGAAGATGGTGTCAGCAGGACGAGGGCATAGTGTGAAAATGGCCCATTACGAGCTACTCAAGCTACTGGAGTTTAAACTCTTACTCATCAACTCACTGTACTATTTGACCCCAAGCAATTTAATCCGTTCTTGTCCCATTCTGCTGTCTAAAGCTGGAGAATGCTCCACATTGCAGAGATGTAAATGGCCTGGCTAATGATGTGGTAATTGACCTTTGAAAATTGCATGCTAATTAGTGTAGTTTTTGCTTGCATCCTGTTCACAGCACTGCAGGCAAGACTGCCTTGATTACTGTAGCTTAGTGACTTTAAGGAAAATTACATGGACTTGCACTAAAAATCCAAGCAAAATAAGGAAGTAAACAACAACAGCAACAGTAAGATATTAGATAAATAGTAGATATTGCAGAATAGCATGTAAGGAAAATCACCCTTGTCAATCTGCTGTACAGGCTCTCTTTTGCTCATCTGATGGGAATTTAAAATTATCTTTAGAGTGGGTTTAATGGTTGACTTTGAAATTAGTTCTCCTGGATCATGAATGCAAACTAGCAACTTCAGTGGTTATGACCCTAAACAGCGTGTTTAAACATCCAAGATTTAGGTAGAATCTCTGGGGTGTAAGCTGAAATTCTATAAAAGGAATTCTATTTTATGTGTATAGAAGACATGGCTCAAGCAGCTACCCAACCTCCTCTTGAAAATAAGGTCCCAGCCTCTGTGAGCAACATGTCTGTGTTTCACCCACTGCACTTAATGAACCAGTGTTCTGATGGAAAGAGATGGGTAGATACAACTAGAAAGGTTAAAACAGATGACTCTATTCTTAGTATTCGTTTTAAATCCTGGAAGAAGTAAAAATGGAATCCGTAAAGAAGGGAAGCATAACAAAAGTGCAGTCCTAATTAAGATATGTAGGTGGAAGAGATTTTTTTGTGGGAAAAGAGTGGGCTATGAGATGTGTATCCTTAGTCATGCTGGAAGAAAAAAAGGTATTTGACCATCGTATTCGCATGTGGGCCTAAAGTGATGATGGTTAAAATCTTCCAAGAATGCTCAAGAACCTTTCAAATGAAAGGATGTTAAAAACTGAAATAGATGGTGGCTTTCAGGCAACTCTAACCTGTCATATGAAGTTTTTTGACTTCATTAATTTGGCAGTTAGTTTTTAAAATTTAAATTGAGTCATTCCTTGGTTTTCAGCCAAAATTGGTTCTCACCTAAGCTGGGTCTTCAGCATTACTCACTCCCCTTATGTTGCCCTTCTTCTAGGAAATGGCACATTAAAAGGGTAAGAATTCCAGTGGCAGCTAGGAAATTCTGCTTTTAATGTTAAATTACTCCCTCTTTTGCCAGGAGGAAGATGTTTCATTCCCAAGATTTGCTTTGTTCTCCCAATCATCTGTTGCTACTGAAGAAGTATATTGCCATGTCTCCGTAGGCGTTTAAGATCAGCTTTCTAGGCTAAATGCTTTTATGATATGAGACTGAACACAGGCATGGGATACATCATGTCAGCGAGGACTTAGGGATTGCTTTGCATTGTAGGTTTTCCCATTGTGTAAGCTTGAGGGACTTACTCTGTTAGTAGAAGTCTGTAAGAAGTGTGGCCAGGCAGCAGTTGTGCAAAGTGTGGATGAAATTTAGTGGTGGGTATTACAATTTTTTATTGTGTTTTTTCTTTTCACTTGAGAATGGTAGCATATAAAGTAAGAGTCTGTTAGGCTTTGTCTGCCATATTGCCTTGAGAGCTGAGCTCCATGTTCAGCAGAAATCTTTAGAGAAGGTATGTGTGTGCCCAGATGACAGAATGAAGGGCAGTTATTGGGAACTCAAATGCAGCTTCTTTCATGTAGGAGGTATTTTGAAAGGCAGGAGGCCTAAGCACTGAGGTTTGAATTGAGAGTTGAGGATTTCTGAATTACGTTATTCTTTCATTTGATGTTTGGCTTTGCATTAGTCGCTTCATCCCACTAAACCCTAGACTCTGTATTTTGACTGCCCAAGTGTTTCCCAAAGTGTTGTTATTGCTGCTTTACACTTTGGGAAAAGAGATACCAAAGTGGAAGATGCCAACTGGTGGATGTAGCAGATTTTCTGTTCCTGGCCTTAAATTGTTTAAGTATCAGGGAGTATTTTATAGCTAGCAGCTCTCTGATCTTGAAAGTCCAGTAGAGTTTTATTTCACATTCAGTGCTGTGCCTGAGCAAACAATGAAAAGGCACCGTGTGGTTGGTGCCCTGTGTTGTCTTATCCTCAGTAATGGGGACAGACAGAAACAGCACTGACTTTCTGATTCTGTTTCCAAGTAGTTTCTTTTTATCTGCTTCACTTTATAGCCATTTCCTCTTGGGTCTTTCCACTGTAATCACTGACACAGGTTGCAGGGATTGAGGGCTTTTTTCCAAAGTGCTGTTAAAATTTCCAAAAGTGCTATGTAAATGTTAGTTAATACTCTGATGCTCTCAAATATGAGGTCCAGACTCTGACTGGGGTGAAGTATTCTTGCCTTTCTTTGAAGGATGGATGACTGGGCTTATGCCTGGGATTTGTCTACAAAGACTTTTTGCTGAACATTTAGGATCTAGCAAAAATGTGAATAACAGCAGCTGAAGTCAAATTTGGCAAGGGCTTTGCTAGGATCACCTAAAAAAGCCAGTGTTCAAATGATTTATGTTTCTGCCTTTGCCATTGACACACAAAGTATTTTTCACTTAGTGCTTCATTTCACAGAAGCCGTTTCATTATGTCCATTAATTTGAAGTACAGAATAATCTGCAAAAATAATACTGTATTTGTTTCTTTTGAGACAGTCAGTTTGCTTCTCTCTGAAGGTAAAGCATAAAGGATGTCTGGTAAGTGACTCTACAAATGCAGGATGATATTTTTTACTATCAGAATTTATTCCTGATACACTCAATTCTCCACTTTTGTCTTCTTTTCATACCAGTCAGCCACTGATAAATTAGCTTAAAGCTTCTGATTGTAGTTGTTTTGTGTTTGGTTTTACACTTTTTTGTTGCTAATCTTTGGTGTCTCGCCCCCAGTACTCCCAAGCCCCATTTCCCACACATAATTCCTCAGGTCAAAGCCAGCCATATTCCATGGGTGCAGAAGTGTTCCTTTGTTGAGATTTGTACTGGATGAAGTGCAGAGAGTTCATCAGTGTGTCCCTTACCAAGTAAGCAATTTTGCTTACTTTTGCACAGGGCCTTCAGACCCATCTGAATTAGGAACTGCGAAACAGTTAGAAATTTACTGGCTGCCAGATTTGTCCTCATTTACAGGTGCAAATGTTAAATTCCTTGAATAAATAATTTTCTGTAATTTATAACACTGTGCAATAAGAATCTGTATCAGATGTCTGAATTTAGAATTGAAGTAAATTTCCTTTACCCTCGTGTGAGAGGAGCATTCCAGAGGCCCTTCAGTGTGTCCATGCAGTAGCAAGGGTGGTAAATGGAAGAGACGAATGAGTCTTTGAGGACACTGGGGAGGATGTGCAAGACCAAGCTCTTAATCAAGTTTAAAAGGAGATTCAGAGTGAGGGCCTGACACTTTTCATTTGTTTCGAATTTAAAAGATTATAGTGACTGAGCACATAGTTATTGTATACCTGTTGTATTCACCTATATATGGCATGTGATCTGTTTTATAAAACTTACACATGTTGGGTTTTTTCCCAGCTGTATTTCCCGATACCTCTTGTTTTTAATGATTTGTTCTGTATTCTACCAAAATTACAGCCTGTTTTTAGTATTTAAAGAATTTTCCTCCCTTTCCTTTTTAAGCGTTCTCTATTAAAAAAGTTTTACTTGTTGGATATGAGGTTTTTGTAGTGGAATCTGGGTACTGTTTCATTATTAACAAAACCAATCTAGTTTTAAACTTTAGCTGAAAAATTGCTTGTAGCTTTTAGCACCGTAGTGTAAGACTGCTTGGCTAAATTAAAAAAAAAAAAGGGAAAAAGAAAAGAAGCCAGTTGTGCCATAGAAAACTTGACTATTTTTCTTTCTGCTTGTTTTGTAGGCTTCAGGGAGTTGTATGTGCCTGATCATGTTTAATTTTAGCTGAAGTCTCTTTCTCAGAAATATCTCTCCTGGTCTCCCTCTGTGGTACTTCCAGACTTCTCCTGGATTGTATCACTAGCTAAATTTTGCAGCAGAGACTTTTATACCGACTGGGACGTGTTGGGTGGAGCATGTTGGTAACTCATACAGTTCTTTCCTGTTCTTGGGCTGAAGGGGCAGTGCCTGCTCTAAATTACCTGCTCACTGCTCTTGCCAAGAACATCAATCTTCTCTTACTGTTTTTTGTGTTACTTTATGAGCCTTCCTTTGAGATGTACAGAGTTTTGGAGGCTGATCTGAATGGGGGTCTTCATGCTCTACAGCCAGAGTTCTATAAATACCTGCTGTCCCCGTGCCCATCTGCGTGAATCAAGGCAGCCTTCACCTCCCACTGAAGCATTTCTTTTGCCGCTGTGGTTTTGTTAACCCTGTGTAAGGACCACTCTCTAACACCAAAATCAATTACTGAATTCTGTCCAGCTGCTTCTGTTTTTAAAACCTAAAAATCATTTTAAATAAATTGAAAAGAATGCACTTGAGTACTGTGAAGTCCAATAGTGAGCTACGTTACATTAACTCTTTTGGATGGCCCTTCCAAAAAGCAATGTGTCTGTGTGCTCCAAGCCTATCTCCAGGAAACTGCCCCAAGTGGGGGATCAAAGCAGGCAGTGTGCCAGAGGTTTGTGTTTCAGACAGTTTGGCACATGCTGAAAGCTTGGTCTTTCCTGTATTAAGCCATGGGCAGATGTCCATTAAGAATGATTAGGCAAAATTTATATAAAGGCCTTGTAAAATGGTGTGTGTGGTTTTTTTCCTTTCTTTTTTTCCCCTCGTCCCCTGTCCTCTTACTTGAGACGTTTTGTGTGGGTGTGTATTTTTTTCTAAATTTATAACCCTGGCTTTTGCCCTGGTCTGGTAGAAACAGCTCACCCACCCTTTTCCGTTTCCAGGCGGGTTGCTGTTCTGTTATTACAGTTCTGTAACTTTCTCCGACACTGTCCTGGTTTGCTTATTATAAACAGCTTGCAATAACCCTTTCAGTGGTGCTGGCATTTTTGCTTTAAATCAGGACTGCCTGTTGTATTCATTAGAAAAACCAAACCAAACCAAGAATCTTCTCCTAAAAAGCAGATTAAAGGCTTCTCCCCTGTTATGGCTTTCTGTTTGGATATAGGAAATGTGTTATGGCTGTCATTTGTGTATTGACCATTGTAGTGTTCCCACACAGGACTGTTTTTCTTTCTTTTCAATACTAAACCAAAATCTCCTCTGAAATGGGATTTCTTTATAAGTTTGGCAAAGAAATCTCTTCAGCTCTAAAGCTGAGGCAGCACTATCTTCACAGAAGAATTTGAGGATAACATTTACATCTAGCTATGTCTTAGAGTCAATTTTCCTGTTCTCTTTCTCCTCTTTTACTTTTTCGTTCTCTATCAAGCAACAATTGATAGTGATATGTAAGATTTTTGTTTCTTTAATATCAGTGTTTAAATTAAGCCTGAATTATCTAAGTAGTTTGGTAGAAGTAAAGTGAACCTGGCTGACCCAGTGTTCGGTGCAGTGCTGTAAGTGTATAATCAGACCAGAAAAGCAGCCTCAAATTTGTTTCTTGTAACAGTTCAGTATTTCATTGATTATCTTGGGAATTAACTTGGACAGTCCTTAAATGCAAATTATGATGCAAGACAGTAGAAAACAAGGTTAAACATTAGGTTAGTGGGTATTTTCCAGGAGAAAGAGAGTAAATCGTTTCTTCAGTAGTCAAATAGACAAATTCGAATAGATTTTTCAAAAACATCAGAGGATCAACAATATGCCTATAAAATAACAAATATACCGTAGAGGTAACTTTTTAACACTTGTGAAAACCGTGCCTCTGGAAAAATAGGGTATATATGGGCACTCTGTCTCCTCGCTTTCCTGACCAGATGTGGAGAACTGAGGTTGCTAGTGAGTATTTCTTTTTAGACGTAGAAAGATGTTTCATTCATATGCTAAGCTCCCCCTGGATGAATAATTAAGCTCTGAGTGTACTGTAAGTCTGTCCAAGTAGTGGAGGACTGGCTATTCTCTTCTGTACCCAGCCTTTTACTTAACATGTACATTTCCTTATTAAATGGGAATTTATTTAATAGTAATTGAAATAGATCTTTTAATGATGTTTTCAAAGCTCAGAGTAGCTGGGACATGGTTGAAAATGGTAAATTGTCCATGCTAATTTATATCTAAAGAACTGCTCTTTGAGCTAATGTTCAGAATAACTATGCCAAATGGTCCTGTTGAAATTCCCCTTGGAAGTGGAGCAGTAATTGGATGAATGTTTAGCCTGTGAACAAAAAATCCGTGCTAAAGTTTATGGATTCTGCCTGGGAAAGGGAATAAAAGAGAAGCGGGCTGTAGGAACACTTTATTTGTCAGAAGGGATCTGAAGGAGACATTAAGATGTTTTTCCTTCTCCCATGTGCCTTCACCACAGTGAGGATGACTCAGCTTGTGTATGGTCTCTGGAATGCGTACGTGTAGGGAGAGAGAGGAGAAGAGGATTTCTTTAGGTGCAGCTAATTGAAAATACTGTAGGAGATAATGTCTATAGCACATTGCTTCATCATGGAGTTGCCTATTCAGCGAGTTTATCATCTTTGTGTTGACTAAAAATAAGGTGCTTTTTAATCTCTGTTAACAAAACATATTTCTCCAGAAGACCTCTCTGAAGCAGGAATTAATTGTTTCTGAAGCAGTTGTGCTGGCAAGTAGGCTTTAGCTGTGTTTCTGTGGTAAGTTCTTTTGTCCATGATAGCATTTTGGGATCCCAGCATCGATGTGGCTGACTCTGGCTCTGATTGGACAGTTTATATTTAGTTGCTGGTTTCCTATAATAGTTTTCAGATGGAGATGTTAAAGAACGCATACCCTTGTGCTGCTGTAATCCTGAAAGAGCATGGGGGAAAAAGAAAAAATGGAATTGGTGTCTTTCTGAAGAAGCAGAGTTTGGAAAAAACCAGCAGCTGCTTTCAGCAGCAGAATTCTGAAATTAATTTTTAAAAAATTAGGTAGCCAGTGAAAGCAAAATGCTCTGAAAATCCGTGGGTGCATCACTTCAGTTTTGTGTCCAGGAAGGAGCTTAAAAAAAAGCTGTGGGAAGGTTGCCTTTTTTTTTTTTTTTTTTTTTTTATTTTCAAAAAATATGATTCTCCAGTTTAGAATAGTAGTCAATTGCTGTTAAGTAATAGTTACCAGACAGCCCCTCATGGCAGCTCCCGTGTTCCATGTTGCTGGTGCACCTCCAATGCAAATTAGTAGATACCCAAAGAAAGCCCAGTGTCATATATGATTCAGTTATACTGTCAGATGTATCTTTTATTTCCAGTGAAGCTGCAAACATACCAGAGCCTGGATTTTACTCTGAGCCTGGATTTAAGATGACCTCTCTAAAATCTCATAGTCCAAGAAGAAAACTGAGTACAAGTTTTCATTTGAGATGGGTTTGCAGAGCATTTAGAAATCATCTTTACCTAAGAGTTTTTATTTATTAGCTTTATTTTTTGACTCTCTAAATTATTAGCCAAATAAGTCATCCTAGTTTACTTTGATAAGCTTCCAAGAATTTGTCTCTGCTTTACTCAGCGCTGGTAGGTAGCTGCCTGCAGGGACCTGACTTCTAGCTCTTCTATGGCCTTAGTGAATCTTGGCCAGCTCCTGAGGGACAGCAGGGCCTGACCACAGTAACTGGAAGAATTAGGCCCTGGTGCCAGCCAGTACACAGGCAGGATCTTTGTAAAGCTGAGAAGAACATGAAGGTTGATTCTCTCCCATGATGTATATGATAAAAACAGAGTGCTGCCACTACTGTGCTGGTAATGTATTGGACATACTTGGAGTCCTGGCCACTCTGATTTGTTTTGAGGAGGAAATTCTAAAGTATGCTTTAGCCTGGTTTGACTTGAGCTAGTTTGTGTCATGGCTACACAGCATGATTTTCATTTATTCTACCAACTAGAAGTGGGAGCAAATCATAGAAAGGTAGGGATGCAGGTGACCTGCAGAGGTCACCTAGCCGGTCCCCAGCTCTGGAGCAAGATCATCTCAAAGGCCTGCAATAATGCAGACTCTGTAATCTATTCCTGTACTTAAAACCCAAATACCAAGCAAAATAATCCTAACCTGGTGTGCTTCTTGCTTAATTCAAATGCCTTTGTGATGGACAGAGCAGGAAGAGCATTTTGTTTCTTTTCTCTTTATAGCAGTGTTCTACATTCTTGGAAGGTGTTGTCTTGTTTTTCTCCCTCAGTTTTCACATCTGTAGGATAGATAATCTTCTTGATGCTCTCTGGGCTCCAGCTAATTCTGCATCTGCCTTCAACTAGGGTGTCATGGGTTGAGCACAGTGCTCCCAGATTAGGCCTGATAAATGCTGAGAATTTCTGTCTTGCAGATGCAGCATGTTTGTACAGCTCAGTCTCATTGCCTTTTATCAACAGCATCATGTTGTTGATTTCTTCAGCCTGTAATTCAGTGTAACTCTTTTTCTCTCAACATTTGTGATCTGTAGTCCCTATATAGGTATTCTTGAATACACCTAACTGTATAATCTGAGGCACCTACAAAGAAATAAAGTAATTCTCCTGTTTTTTCAAAGATGGTTTTCTGTAACTGTTAAAATGAAATTTTACTTATAAATTACTTAAAATGAAAATGCAGCTTGACAAGCACACTGTGTTTAGACATTTGAGCCATTCAAATAAGAATAATGTTTTACTCAGGCTAGAGTTCTATGGAATTGATTGCTTCCTTTTTTTTAGGTAGTGAATATTTAATCTTTATATTTGTTTAGTGTGCCGTTTTCCCATTATCCTAAAGCAGTTTCACCTAGGCCACAAGTGACGGTCATTTCAACATCCATTGATAAAAATATTTTTCGTGTGATTTATTACTTAAGTCGGTGTTGATCTGCTCAGAGACAGTAAATGATCAACGACTACCTGGAGTAATTTTTGCCTTGTGTGGCAGACTCACCAGACATTAAGCTGTGCAGCTGTTTGGTTCACAGCTATCAGGGAATGGCAGGGTGAACAGAAAGGGGAGGAAAACAGCCTCATCAGAGACAGTGCGATCCTGTGATTTATTTAGGGCAGCCTGCCCAGCATGGACTGGACTGCTAGAGGATATTTTTCCCGGCAGCATTCGAGTGTGACTTTAGATCTGCCTGTTTTTAACCTACTACAAGGAAAAGAAACCTTTTAACCACTAATCATGTGTTCCTCTCCACATGTGTAATTTCTACCTTGATACTGGGGGGAGAAGAAAAAAAAACCCCAAACAAAGAAGGCTGAGTATTTGCTATCTAGGGCTTCTTGTTTAGTTGCCTTGTGCTCTGAGGGTAGTGCTTGAGTAATAGTTGCAGCAGGGCTTGGTGAACAGGAGGGAATAGATCTGAAGCTGCTTTCAGGCTATTCAGAAGAAGAGCAGCTCGCTGGTAAACTACAGCTTTCTACAAAATTTATTCTTGCGCATGCAGGGAGATCTTTGTTACTTTATAAAAAACTCCTTCTCTGTGAGTTTTTTGCTGCTTTTCCTTAATGGGCTCCAAGATTCTGTGAGAGGTACGTTGAGGAGATTTTACACCTCCAGACTCCTGTTTGGCTGCAGGCAGTTTCCTCTGGGCTTCCTGCTCAGTGGCTTTGGTGGTGGTTTCGCATTGTTCCCCACTGATGACTCAGAGAAACAGGAAAGCGATCCCCTGGTGAATGAAAAGCGCAACCACCAAACAGGTGCCTGTATTCTGGTGTTGCAGAGGACAAACCACCTCATTCTGGACTTTTTCCTAAGATTCTTATCTGCAAGTATGAGACTCAGGAGGAATGGGTCATACACGCTAAACGGGTAAGAAAGAGCCTGCATCCTCTTCTGAAACCTCATCATTAAAGTCATGTGAAAACAGAAGCCTTTATTTTCCTTTCTAGTGACGGGGTACATGAAATAATGACCATGTCTTTTGCCTCAAAAAGAAAAGAGGATCACAGCATAGGAAATGTGCAGCTTATTTAGCTTGTTTTCTTCTGCATCTTGTTAGGTTTGCTTTTATAGTGCGTGCATTTGGTGGGGGCAGGGTAGAGTTGTCCGTATGTTAAAATGAGGTGGATCTGCTGAGTAAAGCCATGAAGCATTAGGAACTCTGTGATTCTCGAAGAAGTGCCTGTGGTAATTATTCTAAGTATTTTCCAGCTTTTGATATAAAAAAGAGTTAAACTCATTAAATGTGATGCTCCCTGACACAGAATATAAACTACTATAAATTTAGCCGGTCTGAAAAATTCGTCTGAGTTTTTACTAATTGAAACTACTACTCTGAGTTACTTTCCCAGCTTTGTGGTCTTAAAAATACTGATTTTATTTCTCTCTGATTGCTCTTACATCTTCTCAGTAACAGAGAATATACCGTAACTGGAAAGACAATAATGAATTGAATATTCCTTGTTGAAGGAATCCTATAAAAATTGAAAATAGAGAATTTTCAGGTGAATGGGTTTTTTTAATAATTGCATTTGATTTTTATTAAAGCAGATTCTTGTGTGTCTTCATATGATGTAAGTTTCGCTTCTGAGCACAGCTTAGCTGGTCTGAAGAGGACTGGTACTTCTACTGCACAGTGCTAACTGTTTCTTTGCAGCTGGCAGGTGACTTGACAAGTGAAGAAAGTTGTTAGTCTTGGAGTGTCACTTCACTTAGCTGCTTTTAACTCTCTGTAATGAGTAAGTGCTGCAGTTGCCTTAGCGCTGTGCTCCTGGAAAGCCCAGATGTGTTTCGGATGCGCTTCAGAGCACAGGTGGGCAGACTAACCCCACGGTGCCTCGCTGCTTTAAACTCATGGTCCATGCTGCTGCTGAGGGGCAATCTCTGCACAGGAGAGGCAGAGAGCAGCCCAAATGGACTGGGAATGCTTTGGCAGTGGTGTTCAGCTGGACTGCACTGTTTTTTGCCTGCACTGGTTTGCACAAAGCCGCTTAGAAGGATATTTTGCTCTGACAAAATATGTTTAAATTTGAATTTTAAAAATTCTAAAATTTTATCTGGATTAGGTTTTTTTAATGTCAAAGTAGATGGGTGTTAACATCTTCCTGGCACATCCTTAACATTTTTTTACGACTGTAATAAAAATGCCATTATCTGACTGTATGCAAGATCAAACATAACTGAAAGTTACTATCTTACAGTGTTTGGTTTTAAGCTGTAAGTTGAATTTGTCCCTCAGTAGGATTGGGTTTCTAGTAGATGAAGGCTAAGAATATATTCTTATTAACTGGGCTTTTTTGCAGAGGTTTTTGACCTTTGAGAGATTATCTTAGAGAGTCAATTAAGAAATGATGCTGAAGAGCAAAAGGTAATGGATATTGCTTATGTTAAAGGAATTTTTTTAGACTTTAGTTACAAGAAGCACAATCTCATTGATTTGAGTTTTATTAAAAATGAATGCATGGTATAGAACTTCAGGGAAATATATTGTGCAGTATCACCCTGTGCATCTTTTCTGCCTTGTTCTAACTTGCAAGATGATGCATAATCGTTTTAAGGAATTTCACTTGTTGTGGCCCAATGTGTATCTGGCATTACATTTTACAGCAAACATTTAACTGGAAGTGTTGTATTACAGTGAGTAAAACCAGTGGCACCCAAATGCTTGCATGAAAAAGAAGCTTCAGCTGTGAGTTTGTGGGAGATTTCAGTATTATCTGATTCTAACATGCTGATGTGCTTTACTTTATTAAACAACAGATGCTGAGGAGTGAATTTATCTAATTAAAGAAATTCCTTTTATGTTTATCTCTTGCCTAGATGGTTTAATAATGCAAGGTAATGGAAAAAGAGCTTCAAGTATGTTTTCCTGTTTAGCCTAAACTTTTGCCATGTCAGCAGGAAAGCTTGTTTTGATCTTCAAGGGTTTTTGTTTGGGACAGCATGTTCCACTTGTCAGGTGGAGAAGGCACCCTGTTGTGCAGGTCACTTGAGGAGAGGGGAGCTCATTGGGGTGGAGTGTTGTAGGGCAGATACAGCTGCTGCTGCAGCAGGTACCTGCACATGCAAGGGACATAGTTACTGTGGGAGTTCTCTTTACAGTGCAGTGCATGAAAACTTTATTATAAAAAAACCCAAAAAACTCCAGCCCCCAAAACCAAACAAGAAAAAAGGGGGTTGTAAACAAGCAAGTGTAGCAAATGTCATCATGATAGTTAGTTTTTTTCATTGAGTATGACTTGGTCAGGCTCTGATTGCAGTTGTAAACTCATAAAGGGAGAGAGAGATTGCAAGGGGAGCTAAGATACTTGAAGATATTTTCACACCTAATACCAGCCAAAAGCCTCCCTCGCCTTGCCTTTCTGCTGTTTCATTGCACCTCACTTGATACTAGTGTAAGAACTGTACAAACATAAATGGGAAACATAACTAAAATCCACAGTTTCACTTAGAAACAGTGATTTATAGGTATTCTTTGAGCAGGTCTCACTGGACTTGTGCATGTTTGCTCTTGCTGGTTGAAGTGAGTATTGGTTAGGCTTGTGGAGACAGAGGGATCTGGTGCTGAGATTCCTCAGAGGACACTGAATTAGAAGACCCACTTTATCTTGCTGAGACTGAGGTAGAAATCTTACCTACCAGCATGCCTTTGACCGTGTTGTTAAGTCAGCTTTGCTGTTGTGTGCTGTCCTGCCCTATGCTGATTGTATTTCTTTGCATTGCAAAGTTTCTTTGTATAAACGATCTCTTTTGAAGGTCATCTTAGCTTGGGAGATATTCCTTTATTTGCTCGGTGCTGTGTTGTGACACAGTGACACTGAAAAATGCACTGGCACTGCAATCATTTCAGCATCATTTTTTTCTCTTTGCAACTGCCCTTTGTTCTTTTGTCTTCTCTTGTCCCTTTACCATTTGGAATTAGTGATACTCAGTAGAAGTCTCTGTAGGCTGTTTGGGTGTCGAATAACAAATATTGTTTACTACACATCTATTTCCTCTTTTTCTCCTAATGACTTGAGTTTAAGGAAGGGTGTAAATCCAAGCATGCATTTCACAAGACGAAACAAATCTGTAGCTTGAACTTTGGTCACCTGACCTGAACTTCCTGTGTCTTTTAGATCATAATGTAGAGGCCTATGCATTCCTATAACCTCTGTAGTGGTGCAGACAGAACTGTCCCTTCTGGTGTCCCTGCACAATGGCCATGCCCTCTGCAGGAGGGCTTTGCCGTGGTGGTAAGTAGATCATCGTGCAGTTGGAGAAGTGAAGACCTCTGTTGGACAGCTGGCAACTGGCTGACTTCCCTCCCAATAGCGTAGGGAACACTGACCAACAGTCTACAAGGCAAAAATTGCACCCCAGCTGGGCGTTCTGATGCCCCTGGCCAGAGAGCCACAGGATGATTCTCTTCTGCTTGTCATGGTAATTTTGACAAGGCTAGGTGACCACATTTCAGGTTCAGGTTTAGAAGCTTGACAACTGTGTGAAGATGGCTGTTAAAACTAAGCAATAATCTCTGCAACTCCCGCACATCCCAAACCTATTGTGATAGAACTGAACAGCATGTGCTAGAGAGTATTTGCTGAAACAAATATGTAGCACAAAGTAAAATGTTTAGATGTTAATTAAATAATTTTTATATTCTCATCACTGCCCTACCTGACTCTGCACTGCTGAGTAACTGCTGTGTGGCATGTTTTCCTGGGACATTAAGTGCTAAAAGAACATAGCTAGATCATGCATTCAGAAATCTGGTGGGGGTGAAAGCTTTGAAAAACTGAAAGAAAATGCAGTATTTGCAGCTTACCACCTCAGTGCCTGTGCTGCTGAGGAGCACTTGCTCGATTTTCTACAAAAGTTTGTGTTTAACTTGAGACGTTGTTGCATTGGTGTTTCACCTGAGAGTTCAAACAGTTTGACATACCCCTTCTCCTGCTCAGCACTGCCCTGGGCCCTTGTGAAAATGTTCTTTGAGTTCCAGTCTGCATGGAGGGGATTTTACCCACTCCCCCCCCCCATTCATCTCGCGTCTGTGCGTACATGAAGGTGATTATATATTATCACAGTCAGAACTAATCACTGCCTTGAAACAAATTCAAGTTGGACGGGGACAAAATACTTTGGAATATCTTAATGATTAATGGATGCTCACTGACTGATAAAAAATATTGTTGGCCCCAAGATGTTTCCTCTTTTCCAAGCCATTGCTTTAAACTAATGATTTTTGATTTTGAGCCAAGCACTGAAATTGAAAAAGAATTTGTTTTTCTTGTGTGCTTCCGTCTTGTACTGACGTAAAGCAAGCCAAGGAGAAAAAGTAGTATCTGATGTTTGTTTTGCCCAAAAAAGTAGAAATCAGAAAGAGCATAGTAAGTCTGCTTCAGAAGGCCTTTTTATTAAGTCTCATTGCAACTGCAGGAAAAATATCTTTGAAGGATGTGACAAACAGCTCATGAAAGCCCATTGAAATAGCTTGTCTGGCAGACAGAGGTAGTATGAACACCCAAATATCTTATCTGAGGAGAAGCAGCTGTTGGAACTGCTTTACCATCCTCCCAAATTACCACATTTTCTGTCATGAAAAAAAGGGGAAATCTAAGGGTAGCAGTACAGACTGTTATCCTTGGAAAGCACAGCACAAATTTATCAGATTAGGGCCAAAAATGTAGATTAGCCACTTCAGGGGTTTTTTTGATTTGGAATCCTTTTTTGGAGAGTAGTCTTTAGAATGCTTTATGGTGTAAGAAAATGTAAAACAAGATGCAAAATGCCAGCACTGTTGGCTGAGCTCTGCCTGACTGGAGGTATCTTAGTACTTTCTTAGTCAGCTGTAGACCTCTCCTCATTTGTAACTTAGTTCCAAATTTACTCATACACTTTCTGAAGCTGACAGTGATCTTCATTCACATGCCTCAGTTACAAAGTAAGATGGCTTCTCAAATACCATTAAAATGCCCTTATTTTACTCATTTTTGGAGAAGGAGGATTGCTGCAGTGTATGCAGGGATGGTGTTTCAGTACGTAGAGATCTGAGGCAGCTCTGACTGCTGGGTGCATACAGAGGGAGAACAGCCCCTGAGGACAAGCAAAATGGGGCAAATACTCTCATTCTATAAACAGCAGAAGTTTTCTTTATAAAATACTTTGCCCAAGTCTCCCACTCCACTCCCCTCCATCCCATGTTTACCATTCCATTACTGCACAGTGACATAGCCACGTGATGGGGACAGGATTTCAGCCTCGCACCATTTCCCACACGCAGAAAGGATTTCTGGCCGTCTGTGACCACTGCTGCCCTGCTGTGCTGTGAAGGTTCATTCCTGCAGATTCTGGCTCCTGTGCTCTTCCCTGTGCTCTGCCTGAGGGAGACCCTATTTGTTTTACTGTTGGCTCTACTGTAGGAACTGTGGAGCAGTTATGGAGCCATCAAAAGGTGGAGAAAGAGGATGATGATGAATGCAAAGGTCCTGAAAGCAAACAATAGGACTGACAGTAGTCTCCCTGTCACCCTGTGGTGACAATAGCTTACCATTTGCAGCAATTCCACCACATTCTGGCATTTATTTATGCATCCTGGGCAGTCCTGCTACTGTCCACCTTACTCTGCTTTTGCTAAGTTGGAAATACAGTGCAAAATACCAAACCACTTCTAGAATTGTAATTCTGGATCTTTGAGTTAATCTTAACCTTCAGGAATGGTGTTTGTTTTATAGAGGGTTTGGGGTATTTTTTTTTCCTTTAAACTATTTAAACTATTCAGGCTGAGAAAATTGTAGAAAGTAGTTTGTAGAAAGCTGGGGGCTGTTCAGCCTGGAGAAGAGAAGGTTGTGTGGAGAACTCACAGCAACTTTCCGGTATGTGAAGCGGGGCCTACAGGGAAGCAGGAGAGGGATTCTTTACCAGGAACTGTAGTGACAGGACAAAGAGTAAGGGGTTCAAACTGAAAGAGGGGAAATTCTCTACTGTGAGGGTGGTGAGGCACTGGAACAGAGTATGGGGAGGTTGTGGATGCCCCATCCCTGGCAGTGTTCAGGGGTTGGATGGGGCTCTCAGCAAGCTGGTCTAGTGAAAGGTTCCCTGCCCATTGCAGTGGGGTTGGAACTGGATGACCTTTAAGGTCCTTTCCAACCCAAACCATTCTGTGATTCCACTGCCCTCTATATTCAGCCTAGCTGTGCATGTAGGATTTGTCCTACAACACAAGATTTATGATCTCACGTGTGTTTTCTTTGGAATTTTTTTTGCATGCGTGAGCATTCAAAAGTAGTTTAGGCATTTTTATATTCACTAACAATGTATGTGTAAAGGCTGAAACTGCAAGCCTTATATGGGGAAAGTATTATAAATGTAATGCTTCTAAATAAAAGATTTCATTAGAACTTGCACTGTGAGTCGTTGTTATATTAATAGTGTTATTCCCAAATATGGATTTGGAACTGGGCTTTCCTCATGGTGAATGCTGCAGATGACTTACAGAAAATAAGTATTTACATTAAATTTTTTTTTTTTTTTTGAGAGGTAACCTCCTGGTCAGTTATACAGCTCACTGAGGTATATAGTGTAAAATAATTTTATAATGCAATTCTGAAACTGTAGTACTTTATGCCAGTTGATACTTTAGTCAGAAAAGTCTTGGGTTTTGTTGGTTTGGTTTTTTTTAATATGAAAAAGCGATTAAGACTCAGGCAGTGGCACAGAAGTATGTTCATTTTAATACATACTCTTAAAACTGGCCTGATCAGTTAGTCTCCCACCTTCTGGAAATACTTAAATCAAAGATCAGCCTATAGGAATATATGTTCATTCTCATAGCTTATCTACATGCAGCTAACAGTAACTTTTCATGGATATTTTATTAGTCTGTACCAGAAGCAAAGATTTAATTCAGAACTCTGGAATGTGCTTTTGCAAGTCTTGTGTGTATGTATACTTCTCTCCCTCTATTTTTTTTTCCTTTTTTTTTTTAATCTCCCCATAGTGCATGTACTTACTTAATGGAAGTGTCTCACCTCTTGATATAAAACAGCGTTGTGACACAAATTCAAGAGAACTGTCATCCTTGCCCTTATAAAGAATCTCAGGTGGTAGGAAGTGCTCATCTTAGGATGTGAGTATTACAAAGATGTTCCATTAACAATCTGGGGCCAGAACAGGGAACAACAAAGCACTTCAGATGCCTAATTTTCGAATTTTTTTTTTTGGCACCTTCTCTGCCCCTTCCGTCCCTCCCTCCAAGTAAACTGCTTTCTGGAGTATGTAGTATGGTCAGGGCTTATAATGAAAGTAGTATATATGCTGGGTAAGAAGTGCCCACTAAAACTAGTCATATAATTTATCTGTTTTACACCAGAACTATTAACAGCCAAATTTATAGCTCATTAGTAATAACTAGGGGCAGTAAATTAACTGTCAGCTTTTATGCCAGTTACTGTGAATTGCAGATACACAAGCTCGATATGCAATGGACAGTTTATTTCTGGTTCTCCCCCCAAGATGCTCTGAGGACTAGAGGTTTTTAATGGGTTGTTGCTGTGAAGGGATACTGAATAATTGTCTCAAATGTAGCCATTTTAAAAGCATTTTTCAGTGAATTCAGGCTTTCCAATAAAAGAGAATGGGAGCATGCTCTCTTCCCATGCCCACTGTCCAACCGTACCTGTAATAATGATGATGTAAACTGAAGCTTCTTTCCTTGTAGCTGTCCTCAATTATGGTCCCCTTTTAAGCTAAAAAAGAAAAAGCAAAATCTGGTAATGATTTTTTTCAAGATCTCTAATTCCCAGAGATGTGTCCTGCCAACAATGCAGCGTACAATATCACTTTGCTTCGTGCTGCTAGCTTAGCTAAAGGAAAATGGGAATTCTTTAACTTATTCTGTGTGGGAGAGAAGAGCAGCGATGCCAAGGAGTGCTAAGGATAAGGAACCTCATGCATGGGCAAGATGCTTCTGCTGAAAGGGAGGGAGCTGCAGCACCACTGCTGCTGACTCTGTGCCTGGGGTTTATTGGCTTGGGTGCTTTATTTCACAGCAGTCATGCAGCTACATTACTCAAAGGTGTTGAACATTATTTTTCAAGACAAGTGTTTGCCTTCCCAGTCAGTTTTAATTATGGGTGTATTCAAGATACAGTAACAAGGCATCTTCTGTAGGGCATTTAATCATTTTTTCATTATAATTTGATTTTATGGAGCTTGTGAGAGGATTTTTCTAATGAGTGATGGCTCACAGAACACTGAAGAGGAATTACACTGACTTACATATTTAAATATTTTTATAGGGTTTTATGCTGTGTTTTGTATCATGCTCAAGACACTGCATTTAGGATTACTAAAAAATCTTCTCTTTTTTTTTTTTTTTTTTTTTTTTTTTATTTTTTAAATANTTTTTTTTTGGTAAGCTCTAAAAGACTGTTCAGTCTGACCTTGACAAGCACAAGTTAGGTAGCTGTGTAGGAACTGAAAGAAATCAGATTTTTTGCATGTTCATTTAATTTTTTCACCAAAAAATTTTTCATTTCTCAATGGTTGGAATATGACTTTTGAAGAAAGAGAGGTGGCTTCCCATTCAGATTAGCACTCTAATACTGAGCAGTCTGGATGTTAGGGGCTTTCTGCAAAGGTGAATAACATCTCAAACTTAGTATGTGATGCAATCAAGCTATTTTAGGACTTTTTCTTGGGTAGCTCATAATAAATATTGTCAAACCAACATCCTGGAGGTTTTTTTTCGGTGAAGAACTTTCTTTCTGTTCATGCTAGTTATTTTTCTGTTACTAATTTTTAATATGTGTTCTTGATACACATTTGATCAACAAGATCTGTCCTTTCAAACGTACAGATTAGTTACCGAGTGACCTTCCTAGAAAACCCACACACATTTCTGTCTTAAATGATTTTTTTTTTTCCCTTCAGCTAAAGACAATGTTACTACTGGCTTATGGGTTCCGAAGTGGAGGTATAGAATTTTCCTGTGCTCTGGGGAGCAGTATTCTCCACTTGAAACAGCTTAGTTTATAAAATGTGGATAAAAATGTCTAGCCACTTTATAAGGCTCATAAGAACGAATGAAGTTGTACAGTTATTGAAAAATACGTATTTATTTACATTTGTTGCATTTATGTAAAGGTAAATAAAGTCTGTGCAAGACTGAAAATTTTACCTGAAAACTCGGTTAAAAATAAGTGATTTTTACATTTATGGCTAAGTCTGCATGCCCACTACTTTTACTCTAAAACAGCAGCACCAGGGTGAGTAAACATTAGTAAGCCCAGCCATCCTGTCGCTTACCTTACAATAATTACTGGTCTGCATTTGAAGAAGAAATCTTAATGTTGCCAAACTCCACCTTTTTCCTGCCCAGTCTGTATGTGGGAGAGTCTTTATAAGAATCTGTTTCCTGTTTCCCAGACAAGGGAGGGGAAAAATGTGTTTTCTCCTTGTTATGAAAAACAAAAGCCAGGCAGTGACTGCGGGCCCACGGCAGCTGCCAGCCGAGCGAGAGCCTGCGGACAGCTGCAGCCTCCGGAGAGGCCCTTGGCTCAGCCCTCGTGAAACAGCCCCTTCTTCCCCAGCCCATCTCGTCAGGATTTACTTGCATAGTTGTATCAGACAGAAACTGGCCAAGAGGTGACAGAAAGAGCTGGGTCTGTGGTTTTTATTAGGCCACTTTGACCCAGTCTTTGAAACGTAGAAAAATTGTCATTATTTCCCCCCTTTTCTTCCAGGCTCTTTTCCCAAATCCCTTGTTTTCAGTTTTATGGGTTAGTTTTTGTCACAGACTATTAAGCTTTGAAAAGTGAGGTTTACAAGGAACAGTGGCAGGGAGGGAACATGTGCTTAAGCCACATAGAAAGTAACTGCAGCCCTTTCCAACTGCAATCCTAATAAATCTGTAAGGACAGTAAAAATGTACCAGATAGCAACAGAATGATTCTTCTTTTGACTTGGAGGGATATCTGTAGGTGTGGCAGTCATGTTTTTCCAAATCCAAGTCAATTAGTTTATATTTTAACAGCTATACCAATTCTGTCCCATATTCTGTGAACAAAAGTCGCTGCAGCCTTTTCCCACCTTAAAATTTTGAACATTATTCCTATTTCAGCATTACAATTTAAAATAGTACAAATTGAGGCTACTGTGTTTTAAAGTCAAATTCACTGCTACATTTTACAGAAATAAATTTTACTTTCATAGAGGCGATTTCAACCAAGTTAAGGTTTACATCTCTTCTTGATGCTCTCCTTTTAAGTAAAAACCCACTACTTTTACTCTCTGGTGAAGAACTTTGCAGTCAATAATGCAATATGTGATCAATAGTTGGAGTCACAATGGTCAGATACAGGGCAAATAGTAGTGTGCCACTGTGTATTAGAGAAGTCCTATGAATAAGCTCTCTTAAAAATGGTTCAAGAAAAGTAAGGGTTTGGGTTTTTCAGAATGTGGGTTTGGAATTAATAGTTCCCTTTTCTCTGTTTTGCTCTGGAAGGGAGTTACATTGCGTGTAAGTTTGCTCTGGCCATCAGCACGTACACTGACTATAGGAGTTCTGAAGAACATTTGGTGGGAGGGAGAACGTCTCGTACTATTTTGGAGAAATTTAGTGGACTGAATAAATAAATTGAGCTTTTTATATTCTACACATATTGAAAATCTGGATAGAATAGTAAGTTTCCAACTTTGCTACCATGACATTCTCAATAAGAAATAAAAAGTATGAATTTCCACTTCTGTATGCGCAGAATAGTTTATCAATAGTAAATCTCCCCGTAAATCTGATAAATATAAATAGTATATCTGCTCTATAGCATGAGTAAGTATGATAATGATGAGGCAGTTTGTGTTACAAACTGTGCTGCAGTACAGGTTAAATATTTTTATTGTCATGTTCTTGAAAACCAATTGTAATTTGTCTGCTCCCCTGTAAGTACATATTGGGATATGGCAATGCAATTTCAAAACAGACACCTCTCCGAGGATTAAAAAAATACTTTCGAAGTGTTTCAGACCATGCTTCATCTCACCTGTAGGAATGTAGTTCCCTTGTTGTCCCAAATACATACTTCAAGCTTCCTACACATTTCAAGTTTCAGACATAATGCTCAGGCTTGATTTTATTTTTACTGCTTAGAGTGATCCTTCAAAGGGTCAGAAAACTGCAAGACTGTGAGGAGATTATTGGTTTTTCGTAATCTACGACCATGGTGAGCCACAACCACTGTGTTTGCTCACACACTTCTCTGATACATGAGTGTGCACTGAACAGCTCTGCTTGGATTGCACCTCTCCATTCTCAAGTCCCAGTCTTCTATTTCTCTAAGTGTTTTCCTCTGTTCTGGAGCACTTCTGACTTCCTCCAACAGCAGTACTTAACACCATGTCCTGGCAGCTTGGGACAATGGGACAAGTAGCTGTGTGTGATTTTGCTCTGTATATGGTCTTACCACTCTCATTTATGGGAACTGACGTAGTTCCCACACTGTTCTCTGCAAGAATTTCACTCAATTTCACTCATAGGTCTTAAAAGCATTTTCTCTCCAGTCGGGTTTTGTTTCTCTGTATCCATTCAGCTGATTTTTGAACAGCATTGCAGCCCCTGGATTATTTAATATTTGTATGTGTACAGAGCAGATGTTTGTTGCCTTCATGGAAATGCAAGGCTGTTTGTGAAGGGTTACACAAGTAGAACAAATGCCAAGCTGCTGAGCTGTTTCTCACTGCCAGTCTGTTTCTCTTAAGCAACAATCTGCTAATAGAAGTCGTGGTACAAAAGCACATGTCTACAGTACAGGAGGCAAATCTGGTTTCCTTCGTTGCATGGTGAGGGAGCATGGGCTTTCACGTTTTGCTGGAAACTGATTGTCTGGAATTAGAAATGAGGCAGTAAATGAAGCCCCGGAGAGGACAAACTGCAGCTTTCACTTTTAGCAGAGGTGTAACATGTTGAAGTTGGGAAATGTCTGCAAGTTCTGACTTGCATAAGCCTTGGGTTTCTCATCCATCAAGCACCTCAGTGATCTTGAGTACATGGAGTGTGTTTATGGGGAGGTTAGGGTGGGTCATGTTTTTCAGCAAGTTCAGGTATGGTTGGTTATATTTCCTGAGTTCTATATGTTAAAGTAGCATTTTTAAAGTGAGACAAAGGACAGTATTGAAGGAATCAGGGGGCACAACCTACTTTGGGATCTCTCACTGCTGCTCTCTGAATATGTTCGTTTTAAGGGATGGGAGAAGGCATTTGCCCTTTCTGAGTATAAGAAGGGGAGAGTAAGGAGTAAGGCATTGGAGACAGTGGGCAGTAAAGTGGCACTGAGTGGCTTTCCACGCTAATGGTCACATTAGCAGATGATAAGACACCACTCCTTCAAGTTTTAGGCCTTATGGTGTTCTCCTCTCCTTCTACATGGTCCCTTGGGTCAGATAATTTGGCTCAAATCAGTAACTGCTCTCTGCTCAAGGGTATTCAAGGATTACAGTGGAAGCAACACAATGATAATTTTATGTGGAAGGAGGATGTCACATTTTTGCCATGTGCTCTCCATTTGTTTCTTACATCCTAACTTTGAATGACCATAGTGTCTTCCATCCCCATGGTTGTGGGTGAGAAAGTGAAGAAAATGGAATACAATTAAAACAACCTTTTTTTTTTTTTTTTTTCTCTCCTTGAGGTTTTTAATCAAAGGTAGCATAACCCGTGTGGGATGAAATGATTCTAATTGTTACTAAGCTGATTAAATATTTATAAAACAAGTGTTGTATTTATAGCTCTTCTCTCTGGATAACGTAAGTAAATTGATGATTTAATAGATTTTTCTTGTTGAAATAATGAGAAGTAGCATGCTTTCTCTTGAATTGGGATGCAAATATTCTCTGAATTTTTAAATGTTAGAAAGTTAAAACATATAAAACTTGCAACAGGTTATTTAATTTGTTGGGGAATAGAGATCCAGATAAAATTTTGTGTGCTTGTTCATCCCTATTAAGATTTTAGGAGAGCTCCGTATCTTTTGAGTGGTCATGATTTCACTGTTTTGAGTAGGCACTTGGATATCTTCTATTTCAGAAAGGTAGAAAAAACCTGCAGTATTTAAAGATGGGGGGGAAAAAGCTTTCTAATAATGAGGCATAAGGAGATTTTTTTTTTTTAATTACTCAGAAGGTCAAGAGGTGAATATAATATCTAACTAATGAAGTTTAAAGAAAGGGGAAAGAAAGCTGTAACGGAGAAAGGATGGCAATCATAATTGGAAACATGGATGTTAAGACTAGGAGGTTTCAAATATTCAAGGGATGTGTGCCTTAACAGTGGATGTGATCAGCCTTTGAAACAAATTACTGCGAAAAGAACTGATTTTTCTTCCTTGTCAGACACACAAGTTGAAGCCAGATGCCTTTCTGGGAGGTGTGCTTTAGGCTATTGAAGCTTTGGGTTCACTACAGGGGTAACTAGATGGAAGGCAGACAAGAACTGAAGGCTGGTTCTGACCCCAGCACTGCTCTGGTTGCTGTGGTGTGCTGGCATAAAGTGTACCTGAGCATCCTGGGTCTGGGAGCTCATTCTGTGGCCTGGACCTAATTGCCCCTGCTTCCCCAAGGGCCTCTGGAAAGAGCCTCTGGACAGGGGCAGCCACCCTGCCTTGGCTGCCGTCTTCTGTGGGCTCCTGAGCAGCAAGTAGGTGGCTGCATCATCCCCTGCACGTGCAGTGCCTTTGATTTGTGCAATCCCAGTAAATCAGGCTTTTCAGGGAAGCACTGGGTAGGTTCTGTGGTGTACGAGCCTGGCATGCCACTGGAGGAAACGTGTGAATCACAGGGTGGAAAAGTTGGGCGTTACCCGTGTCAGTCTTGTCACTGCTCCAAATGTCTTCTGGCGTTGTTGGTTGGGGTATGAAGAAGGTTTTTGAGAGTACACCTGCACTGGAACAAAGTCAAGTGTACTTATTGGCAAAATGTGTTTATTTTACCAGTATAGCTTGTTTTACTTGGACAGCTCAGAGGCATGGGTGAGGGGTGACTTTAAAATGTGTGTGCAAAGCGCAGGTTTCCTCAGAAGTGCTGTGTCTGCAGTAGCAGCTCTTTGCTAACTTGCTATATTTGTGTAGGCAAAATACCTTCTTCAATCAAAAAAGCGTGTGTTTTCATTGTGAAATAATTAGAATATGTAAGCTGTAAAAACCATAGTGGGGACACAACTCCTTATTTTATCTACAAGGTTAAAACAGATCAACTCAACCCCAAGAAGGGGCATGCAGTGGTGATTATACCTACCTGACAGATCTTGTCTCTGTGTGAATTTTAAGCTGAGTCTTGCACATTTTGTCTTCTCTTTAAAACTTCATCCCCCAACAAACCATTGCTGGTGAAGACAAAGCAATAGCCATGTGAGGTGAAAGATCAGAGGAGTTGTACATTACCTTCTTGTTGCTAACAGCTGAATCCATGCTACATCATTCCTTCTCCAACTGGCTGTTTAAAAGGTAAAGTTTTATCTGAGGAGGCTTGTTTTCCAAAGGACTCTGAATCCTTGGACAGTGAAGCATGGTTACTCGTCCCTTTTCTTGGGTGTGGGTAGTAAACATCTTCCTTTAAAGCTAGACCTTCTCTGCCTTAGACCTTCCCTCTTCCATCAGGCACACAAAAAGGATCCGATGGGATGTGGAGAGGCCTGGGGTTACAGGGCAGTGGGTGTCTGTCCCTGCCTGGACTGACAGCAGGACGTGACTCCTCAGTGGTATTACTTCTGTCTGTTGTATGTTTTGATATGCTCCCAAATTGTGACAAATATGAATATTGACTTCAATTAGGTCAATTTTTACCGGTTTCTTTAAGAATTTGTTCATAGGGAAAGACAAGAAACAAGATACTTTATACAAGAATCGCCATACAAGCAGTATAGCTGTGGTTAGGTTCCAAATATGCATGAACAACTTGTATATGCAAGCAAAGCCTAATTTGTAGAATAAAATATTTTATTACATTCAGAAACAGCAGTAGCGATGTGTTAAATGTTGTATCATAAAAAGCAGCAAGTATATTGTTTTATGGTAAAAGAATTATTTTCAAAATTTGCATTTAGTTGACCGCTTGTTGTTTGTATAAAAATGGAACATGTATTGGGAAGAAAATTAAGATTTTCTTTTACCTTGTAGAGTTAGAATACCATGCCCTTTTTGTTTTAGCTCTAAGCCTCTAGGGGAGCATTTGGGAGCACAATATATTCTGTATTTGGGCACCCTACAGGCCAAGAAATGAAAAACTGAATTCTGAGGTATAATCAATCAGATGTTTGAATATGGACTCAATATAGCAATGTTAGCTTTTGAGCTGCTTAATTCTTAGCTGTTGTGTGTCTTCTTTTAACTTTGTGACTTGGTCAGGTGTGGTTACCCTGAGCTGGCTGACTCTTTGTCAGAGATATTAAAATTAGAATTAGACTAGAACTAGAATTAAAATTATATAAGGCTGCATCTGTTCAGAGGAATTTGGTATGGTGCATAATTCTGGTCAACATATTGAAGAGCTTGCAAAGTTTTTGATGATATTTTCAATAATCCAGTATGTTTTAGTTTTGCTTCTTCTGGTTAATATATGTGATCCTGTTAATACATCCTGTTTATGCTTTTATCAGCTGTGCACACATTAAGTTTAAGAACATCAGGAGAATCTCCTTGACACTCTTCTTCTGTTCAATATACATTTAGAAGTGAACTCTTTTACTGAAGTTTTAAGGATTTTTTTAAAAATCAGTATGCCAGTACAGAAAGTTTAGACAACTGTGGTAAAGACAAGGGAAGAATAACAGTGAAGAAAGCTGAAGGAGAAATTTTAATACCTGTTTCATAACACTAATAAAAATAAAGCTACTGAAATGAAAAATAGCTGTTCCTTTACTAAAGTAAAAACAATGAAAAGATTGATGGTGCTGCCCAAGTCTGGGTGTGTACATGTTTATGTAATGTGGGAAAAATTTTCTAACAAACTAAGAATAGTGGTTAAATGTTTGCCCTCTTGGTAGTATTCTAGTCATGATGCAATTCTAGCAAAATGCACTATAATTATACAGGGAAGCTGCTATTTGCATAGTAGAACACGGTGTATTTTCCCCAGTTTCAAACAATTTTTAGAGCAGAACATTGAAAGGGAAAGGTTCACTTACTGTGTGTTGGAGCACATTTCCTTGATGCACATAATGTTCCTTCAAAGTGTAGAAGTAGCTCAAGATGCAGGGTGAATACATCTTCTAGCGTTCACTTTCACCTCCCCAGTGAGAAGCCTAGAAAAATGTGAAAATACTTCAGGTACTGTGTTACCACTGATTTTAGGTAAAATTTTGATAAATAAATAAATATAGATATACACATAACCCTCACCTGCCTGTGCATCCTTGCAGTAACACTGCAGCTTCAGTGCCTTTTCCCAGTCATGAAGCAATTTTCATCAGGCATTTGAAAAAGATGTCTTTGCCATCTTCACAGTAATGGTATTTCTCAGTAGCTAACTACGAATTATGGTAGTTTGACATTATTACCCATTGATCCTGTAATCTCAGTACATATCAATATTGACAAAGTCCTGAAAGCAAGTAGCTTAGGAAAAGTATGCAAAAGCAAGGAATGCAAAATGTAGATTATAGTAATTTCTTTGGTTTTGGCTGTGGAATTGGGGAAGAGACTTATTTGGCAAAGTTCATGCAGAATAGTCTTGGTAGACACAGTAGTATCCTTTCCTCAGTTTCTGTCCAGTCCCTTAAGTGTGACTTTTCTTTTGTCTGAAAGCAGGCAAGGCTAATTTTCTTACTGCATTACTAAAACATGACAAATGGCAATCTTGTCTAACCAGAACAGCAAAGCTCTTCTGTCAGCCAGTGCTTTTGTTTCCTAGTAAATAAACATCCATTCAAGTGTTGTAATGGACTACAGGGCGAAAGGTGTAAATGTAGCCATAGAACAAATTCTAGGCAAAATTGAGTTTTAAAGCAAGACAGCATCAGAAAAGCCTCCTATACAGCAGTGTTGCTCAGTGACAGATGTGTGCTTAATGGTGTCATTTTTAAACCCGTATCCCTCTCCATGATTGGCTTAAACTCAGGGCTCCTCCATTGTACATTCTAACTTTTTCCTTGATCGGATGAGAGTTGGGTTAATTTCCTTTATTTTATGGTGTTTCTCGCTCAAGATGTAATCTGAGATTTGCCTCTTAATCAGAGTTTACAGCAGTGCAAGCGTGTCACAGTAATATTTGTGTTGTGTAAAGTGATAATCTAGCTGTAATTTGGAATGCAATTCTATTATAAGTAGACCCTTTCATGACCTCTGTAGGCTTCCAGGAGGGTTTTTTTAAAAAACAGCTCTCAAATATTCTGAGCCTAAAAAAGAAACTTGTGATGATTTGAGATAATTCAAGTAGTTCTGGTTTGTATTATCATTGTATAAAGAATGATGTTTTCCATAAATTTTCCTGGTTTGGGCGGTTTTTTAGGTTTTTTTACTACTGCCATGATTTCCCTCAGCGGCTTAGCTTGCTTTTGAAGAAATTTTGGTTAGAAACAACGAACATGATACAACCCAACAATCCTCTGTACACAAGCTTTTTTTTATTTTCTACCAGTTCCTCATTAAACTAGGCCAGTGCACTTCTAGAATATCTTAGTGCAGAGCCTGAAAAACCATGTATGGGAGCCTTAACCTTATATTGTATTATCCTGCCACTGTTTGTTCAAATCTGTCCAGAATTTGTAAGAGAGGGTTGATCTCAAGATCATATGATCGTGTTGGGTTTTGTAAAATGCTGGAAGTTTTATACCATCTAAGTATTCAAATGAAATGGGTAAGTGAACGGCTCTGAAGCCATTTTCTTCTTCAGAAAACCAGAGCATGAGAAGTGGCTGTGTATTTTTAAGAAGTTTTAGGAAAACACCAAGCAGGCTACTCATGCTGTGCAGTCTCGTGTGGCCATACCTGTGTAAGTATTTGTGTCCCACATGCAGCAGAGCTCTCTTGCAGGCCAAGACTGGCAGGCACAGCCAAGACTCTGCTGTGAGGGCGTTATGGCTTCTTGTGTGCAACATTTTTACCATAGCCAAGTGTCAAAAACTGTCCTATGAAACTTCAGGGTTTTTTCCCAGTAAATTTGCAAATCTCTCATTTAACGCGCTGAATAAGAATTGTTAATTTTTTCAAATGGCTTGAAATACTTAGCAGTATGTGAGGTTTGAGGATTCCTCAAAGGCAAGAGCTTCACACTTCCACAGCTGTTTTGAAACGCAGCAGTGTAACCTGAGCTGTGACAAAGCCTTGGGGGGTGTGTGTGTGTGTGTGAAGCCCAGTGTCCATCTCCAGCACACGCCTTCGCACGCACGCTGACCAAACAGGTTTTACTGCCGAGCTGGGAAGTGGCCCCTCCTCTGGGCTGAGCTGCCCCAGTGCAAACACTGCTTGTACTTAGGCATTTGCTGAATGCCTGCTGGAAAGGTCTTCACCAGGATAATAAATCTGAACTATTTCAGGTTGTAGGTTAGGAACTTCATGACATTGTTTACATGGCTAAATCTGTGCTGGCCTCCTGTTGCTCTGATCTGTGTTGGGCCTGAGCAGTATTAAGAAATCAAATTAGCTCGGATGAAGCATCTGTGTTGAGTTGTGTGTGGAATGCAAATGGGCACTGGTCTGGGTGTGAAGCAAGTTAATTTTGTGACTTCTGGATTTTGTGGTCCTGCTCTTGAGAAGTAGTAGCTAAGGAGTTATTCTGTAAATGCCAGGAATTATAATGAATAGTTTCTCATTACATAATGTAAGCTCTGTGTGTTATATTTTATAATGCATGCCTGGGGAAAAATCTCATAGAATGAATTTCATGCTTATTTCAAAAATTGTTTTTTTCCTTATGCTGTCATCTAAATGTGACATTACCAGATAAAATCATTTGCTATACTGAAATGAAGCTATTCTTAGCACCAAAAAGAAGGGAAACTTTTATTTCCTTAGTGTCTCTCCATCTGTCTGGGAAAACTCCACAAGTTCACTCCCAGCATCTCCCCTTTTTCCTTCTGTGCCTTTCCCACCCAGGCACAGATAGGCCTGACCAGTAACAGTGCTGACACAGATACCCTCCTTTCCTGTGCTGATTACACCTTTGACTCCTTAGCCTAGAGTTTTGTGCCAATTTGCAATTAGGATTTTATTTTCCATGCCATATTTACGCAAGTCTGTGGAAACAGTAGTTCTGTTGTAAAACTTACAGGGAGAGTTCTGTATATATGTAGCAAGTAGTTCTGAATATGTTAAACAATCTCTGGGGAGAACTTCTTAGCCAAGTTTTAGAAGTTTTACCTCTTTATATGAAGCTTGAGGTCCATCCAGTATATTTGGGGGAGGAAAAGAAAAGAACAGGAGTCTTTCATTTTAGCTTTTCTGTATCAAATGCATATTGCATTAATGCTTCCCTGGAGTGCAGCCTAGCTAAACTTTAAAATTAGGGCAAGAAAAAAAAGGAATGGTAAAATGTGAGATGAAATTGTCACTTGTATCATCTCTGGGAAGGAACTAACAGCAGTTGCAATGGCAGAAATTCAGCATCTCAATCCTTACAGTGTGCTGTAAGCACCCGTGCAGCCCATCAGCAGGTACTCTGCTTACTAAGGCTTCTTCCTTTGACTTACCTGATGAGATGCATGTGTTGACAGACATTTTTGGGCACTCACAATGATAAATCTATTAGCTTCGCCGGCACACCTTCAGTTGTTTGTGTTTTCTTCTCACCCTTTTCCCCACGGAAAGAAAAAAGGGATTTCACCCTCGCTGAGATAGATGTTGCATGTCACTCCAGCTCCAGTGTCACCTGGAGCTATTACTAAGCTTTTGCTAAGTCACACTTTGTCTCTATGGAAGAGAGTTTATGAGGGTGATGGATTTGAGCTCTTTAGTTGCAAATATTTTCCAGTTTATTGTCCCTGTATATCATAGTGCCAAGTACATTGTTTTGCAAACTGGAAAGAGGAAAACCATCTGCCTCCTGAGGCTGTGCCATGGTGGTATTTCACTCTGCTGGAATGGACTATGTAAGAAAGGTACTATTCAGGGACTGCTTCATGCTCACTGAAACAGGGTGCTGTAGGATGGTGGACTGACCCTTAGTACAGACACCAAAGAACCTCTGCAGTTGAAGGCAGGGGAGGCTTTAAGCAGAATGAAGTAACATTAGAACTTGCCAAAGATCCAGAATAATAACTTTCAGTAAGAGAAATTATTTTTATATATAGTGGTAAGTTGTCAGGGTAAGTTTACTACAAACTGAGGTCTGAATCTGTTTCTCCTCAACTCCATGGCAATTCTTTGACTCAGAATCCACTTGCCACAAACTTGCCTGAACAGCTGCACAGGAAACAAGTGTCCTTTCAGTGTGTGTTTCCAGAGGGCTTCTGTCATTTTAGGTAGGCTGACTCAGGAGGACTGGCTGAAATGCAGGTGATAAAAATGAACTCTGTTCTCTATTTCAGATCACCTCTGCATGTAGAGTGTGTGACCATCCCATCCTTTATTAATAGTGCTCAGTGCCAGTAGAGCAATAGTTCAGTGCTGGTAGAGTTGAGTATCTCCTGTTGAGCTCCTGCTATTGCTGCTTCATTCAACACATTTATGATCTTCGTCTCTCATCCATACACACTTGAACCTGGCTTAACTTGACATTTGGATTTTAGAACAATAGATGCACCTACACACTTGTCAGAAATACAGTATCTTTGAGATCATGATTTCTCTGTTTGGTACATAGAGCAGCACTTTCCTTTTCCTTTGCTCTTTATCTTTTTTATGCAAAGTGGTATTTGATAAACCCTTGGTTCTTCTCATTTTGTGCATCCCTTCCAAAAAGCCTTAATATAATTTTTTTTTAAGTTCCTGATGGAGCTTTACTGATATTTTGAGCTAATTTGCTCTTCTTGCTGCAAATGTTTGTTTCTCATCTTATGGATGAGGTAAGAATGTCCTGTACCATTTTTTTGCTCTCTGCCTGTTGTAGAAAAAAACACCCCATAGTATCCATAGTGCTGATAAAGCCAAAGATGATTGCGGGATAGACACTGACTTGTCATTATTTTCAGAGTTTTCAGTAAAGCAGCAGATGTAGGCACCTTGTCACTTACATATATGCTGCTTTTAAGCTCAGTCTTTTATGCACAAACTTTCTGCAGTGTGTGTGGCCATGTTGATAAGGCTTGTATCACAACATCCTGTGTGGCCAGAAAGACCTATTTCTCCTGCTATTATCTCAAGAGTGGAGCTGAATGCATACCTTTAAAATCTATTTCCCCCTTCACTCTGACCATTCCAAACTGCTTTTTGAGAATGAGACAACTTGTCTTCAGGCAGTCTTCTGTCCCAAATCCATGCCTTTAGTGCTGAAACCGAGCAGAGCTGCTTGTGCCATCTGCTGCTGTGTGAGGATGACAAAATGGAGAGCAAATGTAATCTCAGTATAAATACAGCTTAGAGGCAGGGTAAAGGATAAAATGTTCTCATTGCTTGTTTTCAGTTGTTCCAGAGACCTGGGGGTACCCTGTGAAGTAACTGGAAAGGTTACTTGGCTAGGTGGTATCAGGGCACACTGAAGTCAAACAAAAGGGCTAATGAGCTTGCAAAATTGAAATGTTATATGTCAGGCAGGGACACACAATAAACTTAAGCTTAATTTAAAACAGGACTTTACAGTCTGATGTTACAAGGCTTCATTTCTATGCATATAAGTGCTGAATTGTACCTTAATCAAACTAATGGTTATAATTTCTTTTTATTTTTTTCCCCATGACATTGTTTGTTTGTCTGGGTTGAATACAACTCGCTTTCTTTGCCAGCCTCCAAGTACCAGTATACATCCCCATGGTGGCTGCTTTACATGTACTTTTTATGGAACTGTAAAAGGGGTAAATAAGTATATAATGGTTAACTGCTGCTTATAACAACATTATAAAGACAAAGCATTATTCATAAAATTTCTAAATTTTATTCCTTGGCTTGGTAGTTGGGATCAGTGTAGAAAGTTTTCCATCAGTGTGCTGCTAGCACATGTTGTTATGTGTAAGTGAGGAGAAATGGGGCTCCCCTCTTCCCAGTGCACTGCTGTGCCCTTCCTCTGTGCCTCTGGTGGTGTCACTGTTTTGCTGAGGTGTCTGTAGGCCCGACACAAGTGTGGAAGCTGTTTGTAGGTCCATTCACAGGTATTTCTGTTAACGTTTAGTGATGATTTCAATACACAACTCTGCCTGTCTGGTGGGTAAGGCACAAGCTAGAAGCAGTTCACTGGTGCTGAAGCACACCTGGGCTAAGGTTGGATCCAACAGTTGTTACCATTCAGAGGATGTTGAGGAAGCAAGTGAAAAAGAGGCCTCTAATGAATGTAAATAGGCAGGATTTGAGATGGCTGTAGACACACCCTTAAGGAAGTGTAGATATACATCCTTCAGAATATGCATAAGTGGAGATCAGACCAGCAGCTGTGTTCAAATAAACGCTCCTTGTAGATGGAGTACTCTTCTGTCTGGGTGAAGCAGCTCTCAAATAAACCCATTTGTGTCTCCACGTGTGCGCTAAATCTTGTCAAAGTTGTAAGAATCTGTACTGCACATGTGGTTTAAATTATTTATGTTGATGCCATATAAACAAAGTGTGTGTGCTTAAGTTGTGCTTCCTATAATAACTTGATTATTTTGAAGCATTTAAAATTGACTTAGAGATGCATAAAATCTGTATTACAGGTAAACTGTAGCATGTTAGTTGATCCAAACAGAGGAAATTGCTTGAATAGACGAAAACTGATAGGTGGAAAAAAGCTGGAAAGGATGCCACAGAGACATACAGTTGAGGAAAGAGAAAGAAAAATGCTGGGTTGATGTGGAAGCTAGCAGAAGAGAGAAACAGGCCATTTATTTGCATCAAAGTTTAAAAGTGACCAGGTTTGAAAGTGGTGTTTCAATTGATCTTTCAGTTTTACCAGAAGAGGATCAGTTCCTAACCTGTGGGAGATCACTGAACCTCCATCTCTGAAGAGCGACTGTTTTGCAGTCAGAGTCACGGAGAGGCCAGCTTTCCTAATACAACTGTAATACCACAGAGCTATATTTATTTTGGTTTTACCCCTGGATTTTTCTTTAATTTACTTTGGACAGACAGACTTTTATTAAAACTTAAGCTGCTTTATATCACAGGCTTGTTGTTTTTAAGGTGGTTCTTTAACAAACAAAATTCTCTCTGTGCAGATTTCACTGGTGGACGAAGCGAAGGCAGCTGCCCTTTTGGCAGGTGCCCTTCCTCCATTTGTCAGGACTCCTGCATTGTAATGTTACTGTCATAAGTTGCTCTTACTTGGGGAAAAGGTTGAGAGAGCATCAGATTTTTCATGGGTTGGATTATCTCCTGTATAAAGTGCTAGGATTCAGTGTGGAAAATTGTGCTGTAAGCTTCCTGTGTGCTATCAGTGAAGTCATTAAAACTCCATCTTAAGTGGATTGCTTGTACAGTGGGAATCAAAATACCTCCTGCTTCACAAGGCTGGGGAGGCCTAACTTGGACGTGCAACTAAAACTGTGTAGCTGACAAACACTCCTGCCTGGGTAGATGCTTTGGGACTGAGCAGCAGCACATTTTTCCTTCAGGTTGCATCACGGGGCTGCGGTTTCTTGGGTTTGTGCAAACAGCAGCCACATTCCTGCCTGCTTTGACCAAGGGATGCCGGGCTGGTGGCAGCAGCAATGTCACTATTTATGCTAAGCTGAATTGAACAAGCCTCTTAGCCTTCTGTTTACAGGGGAAGATGTCTGTTCAGTAAACTACACCCTGAATGGGGAATTGCCCCTTCCAATTGCAGCCAGTGTTGCAGGTGTACATAAAATGGCAAAGCCACTGTTTTCTCTGAGATGTCATGAGCCAGGCTTCAGTGTGTCAGGGTAAGTGGTGTCCTCAAGGCTTTCTGTTCTAGGTCACATCCATACTTGTCACATTTTTTGTTGTGCTCTGGCTCTAATGCTACATCAGCAACCTGTGGGCACAGCTGCCTGTCCAAAAGGAGTGTGGACTGGTTATGTGGCGTGGCTAAGGAGCTGGAGTGTCTTTCTAAGGTCTGATAGGAAAACTCATGGCCAAGTGGTTTATCCAGGCAAAACTGAAGGTGTGTCCCAATAGGCCTTGTGTTTGGGGACACTGCTTAATCCTTCATCCTCTGAGGACCATTACCGACGTGCTTGCTCTTAACTCTGGTCACAATGGCAAGCCATCTCTTTTTGTTTATAGCTTTCTTCTTCTTCACCCTTCCACTATTTAAGTGTCTCTCATAAAGGTCTTGATGTCACTGCTGGCCTGCCATGCGCTATGTTAGACCGTCTGTAGCTCTGCTCTTGGGTAGCCCATGCCCTTGCGCGTCACAGAGTACTGAGAGCAGTGCAAAGCTTTGCTCACAAAAGGCATCATTATTCCCGTTTCTCACCGGGAGTCCAGCCTCGCCCCATTACAGACGGGGCCTGTAGTGCAGACAGCAAAGCAGAACGTTTGTCCGTGTCCTGCTCTGTCAGGCACCGTCCTACTTAGCCTTGCTTATTTTCCGGCTGCCAAAAGAAGGGGCAGAGGACTGTGTTGTTGGTGCAGGGCAGCCGGGCTGTCCCGTGCCGGCACTACCCGGGGGTTGTGTAACGCGGCCGGGCCGCACTGCCCGTGCGGCGGCAGCGCCGGGGGGCGCGGGGGTGGCGCAGGGCCCTGCTCGGGCCGGTTCGGCGCCGCGCCGCGCCGGG
>VZRR01008592.1:293082-339629 GCA_013398015.1 Oreocharis arfaki
TAAGCTGCAAGATGGTCCTGCAGGCGGTGGGCAAAGTGCTGCGGTAAGGACGGGTCCGGCGGTGGCCGTGGCGCCGGGCGGGCGGGCGGGCAGGGCGGCTGCCCACGGGGCATCCCAGGAGAGGAGGGAGCTGGAGCTCGAGTGAAAACTCCGGCCGGTGCGACGGGCGACCCTCAGGCCCGCTCCTCTCTGGAGGAAGGAGGGAGGCTGCTTTTGGCTCGCTCTAGATCTTGTGTAGCCATCGGGGAGTCTGGAAGTTGGAACAACGGTAAGCGCTTGGAGGGGGGAACATTTGTTCACCCTTAATACGGCAGTCAAGTTTTGTTTGCGCTCTCATGAGAACTGAATTTCCAGGACGTAAGCAGACAGCGAAGGTCCTGGCTTGCATGAATAAGGAGTCTGACCAAGATGCTACATATGCTTTGGCAGGTTTTCTACAGAAATGTAAGATGAGGGGAAAAAATTGCTCATGTAACTCAGAAGGGCTTGTGTGAACACTGAGACGTGGATGACTACTGAGACCAAAACCAGACTCTTTGGCAAAGGATGTGCAGTAATTTGATTCGGAGGAGTTCTGACCCGTTCTGGTTGGCAGGGAAAAACGTCACCACAAATATTAGGATTAGCAGCCTCGTTCTTCAACAACTGCAGCTTTTTTATTTTGGTCGTGTTCAGATATTTTTCTGGGATCTCTGAAGAGTTGCAGTGCTGCTCCAAAAAGGAGCCTTGTTCCTCCAGCATAACTTTATTTGGCAAACTTTCGTTCGTCCCCGTTTCCTACTGCCTGTTGCCAATTGTTCAATGTTTGTCAACAGAAACATTATCCCTCTCTTCCTCTGTTGACTCATGTCTCTCCCCAAGCGAGTTTTGGGGAGCCATTTTTTCAGGCAGAATGTTCTGATCACGAAGTGGCTGAGCTCTGGCTGGGGCTTCAGCTAGAGGAGTTCACTGGGCTTGAAGCAGGGTTGATGGGAACAGCTGCTTAGATTTGTTCTTAAAGAAGTCCTGTATTGCAGTTTTGGGGTTTTTCTTCCCCCGTTAAAAATACTTTCCTGTAGAAAACATTAGTTTAAAGAATTGAGGTTTCTCTTTAAGCTTTTTAAGGAGTTTAGTGTCCCTTCTGTGCATTTTTGGGGGGCAGCTTGTCTATCATTCAATATGGTGTTACACAGCTGGTCATATCATAAAATCCTTTGGCCAGAGGCTTGCTATTCATGATGTGAACCTTTTGAAGTTTTTGGTAGCTGTTCTGTTGGCAGCACTCCCAGATGTAAATAGATGGGTGCCTCTGTAGGGAAGAATTGCCAGACCTTTTGTTAAGCATCTATGGCAGTTTATATTAAAGTATAGGTAAGTTCCTGTGACTTAGCAGTGAAATGTATATTTTTGATTTGTTCAGTGCACACTTTTTAAAAAATGTAACATTAACCTCAGCCTTTCTCCTACTGGCGTACATGCAGAAATTCTGCATAATTTTATTTACTTTTCTTCTGAGATTTATTTTCTGTGTCTACTGTAATACTTTCGGGAAATCAGGAAAATATTGTTGTCACACATTAAATGTTTCGGACTTGTGAATTAATGGTATAACTTTATTTTGCTGAGCTGTTACTAAGTGGGAGTGTTTACTATTTTGTAGATGAATGGTTTTTTAATGTGTCTTTTTGTTCTGGGTTATCTCCTTTTGCTCATGGTTAGAGAGAAATGTGAAGTCACAAAAACTGTCTTTAGATGCCAGACTGGCTCTCTTATTTCTCCTCTTGAATGTGCTTCTGATGCCTTATCTGACCTTATGTGTGTTACATCATCTTGCTTTGTTCTGTAAAACATAAACTCAGCCTAGTCTGCAAAGAGCTCAGGCAGTGTGAGAGCACAGGCACTAGTGAGGAGCCAGGTAAATACTAAGTCCAATCAAAGTTTCCTTATTGCAGAAGTGGGGTATTAGTGCTTAAGAAATTGTGAGTCCAGACAGTGATGGTGAAAGAAGGAACCACATAGGATCTCATTTTAGCCAAAAATGGTGGCTTGTTGGTGACAGCTGTGATGGGATTTCTCTGAACAGAGGCATCCACAGCTGAGCTTTGTCCACCTTATTGTTGGTAGCGAAGAACAGGGGCCTTAAATGTCCTGTATTTGAATGCAGAGGTGCAATGCCACCCCATAGAGTGACCACCTCACATACTTAAGTTGTAGTCATAAGAAATTAAATGAGATGTATCCCAAATTACTGTAATATCTTGCCATCTCTTTCAGAATAAAGGTATTAAATACCACTTTTAAGCTTGGCCACCTGAAACTGCTGTATGCGTTTTCTGCAGTCTACACAGTGCTAAACTCTGCATGGAGTAATTTGTCTTCTGTTGATCAGGCCATTGCCAGTGGCTTGGTGATGAGATCAAAGGATGTCTTTCTCCTGCACAGCCCGGTGTTATGAGCAGGCCACTACATTTTAAGCCCTTTTCTCATGCCTTTCTGGGAACCGTCATGATCACAGTTTCCTCCCAGCCTTCCACAGCCTGCCAAGGAATTGCAGAAGTTCGCAATGGGCAAGGGATAGAATGCCTGTGTTCACTCTAAACTGCCTCCACTCCATCTCTCTCCTGCTTGTGAATTATAAAGCTCAGTTGTTCTTGTACAATACTTAATCAGTTTGGTTTCCTGCACAGCAGATTTGTTGTGTTATTTACACTGAGTGTGTGCAGTTAGAACTAACACACTTGAAGCTTTTAGCATGCAAGTTGTGTTCATTAGTTAGTGGGTCCAGGTCCTCCTGCCAGATAGTGTGTGCCTGTCACATGTTAGTAGTAACAGCTGCCAGAGGAGGAATCAATACACAGAGGAAACGAGGAGGGAGGTGTGAGGAAGCAGGAAGACTTCATGAGAAGTCCTGAGAACCCGAGAAGAGTTTAAAAGAGCGTGGGGGAAAGACAGCTGAACCCGAAAGGGGGGAAACATATAACAAAAGCAACAGATGTGTTCTCAGTCTTTCTAATTAATGTTTAATGAAAGCTACGGTTAAGTTTATTGCTCTTTTAAATTATTAGTGATTCAGCTATGAAGAACTCTGGAGATGCTTGTATCTTTCATCACATTGGTTAGTAAACTGTGTTTAACACTTCAGGGATGGGACCAAGGCTGCGTACTTGAAATGATTTTAAAAAATGGAAACACCAGTAGAAAAGTGTCATCTCCCTTTTAAATTAGTCATAGCATAGCTGAGAAGTTCCTTAACACGGTGTTTAATTAGGGCTGTTTAATTTCATTTCTCTTCATATGTTTTTGAAGTATGTTAATGTCGTTTTTTCCTCTTTTCTGTAATGAATTGTGCTGTTATTTAGCCCATAGGTAGAGAGGAAGAAAAATGGATGCAGTTTTTCTAGTTTTTGTTATTTTGGTTTCTGTGAGTTGATGGTTCTGGAGAGAGGTGGAAGGAGAAAAGGCAAAGAGTATAATGTCAAAACTTAGAATATTATTTTGTTTTTTAGCATTATTTCATTAATTGTCCAAGTTTCTTGTGACACTGTGGGTTCCTGTCGGCTTCCTTGCAAAAGCCTGCATTTTACTGCCCTCAAGCAGCACAAGTGGAAGGAAGACTCTGCTTTCTGGCATCTCTCCCCTCTTTGGTCCCAGCGGATAACAGAGCCAGCCATAAGCGTTTTTCAGAGCCACATGCTGCTGATTTCAGGACAAAATGTTCACTGCTTATGCCAGTGCCTGAGTCCTGATTCAGCTGCTCGAGTGTGTTTGCAGTGCTGGGACACTTTGGGTCCTGTGCTGGTGATTTTCAGGGGCTGTTCCTCGTGCAGCTTCCTACTCAGTGTGTTTCCTTTCAAGTCTCCAGTGAAACTGGGTCCTTCTGGGATAGTTGACTATTAATCAGGGATACAGTGATAGGAAAGAGGAATGATGCAGGCTGCAGAGTTGTGATGTCTTTGTGTAGTGTCTTTTGATAAATTACAGTATGGTTTATATGTACACACATTACCGGATGAGTGTGGGAATAGATAAGTTAAATCTCCTCTTTCTCTTAAGAGCCTCCCTTTTGACAGCATTTTACCAGGATTTGATTTGGATACCAACTAAAAATAAAACAACCAACCCCACTCTTTTTTGGGTAAGCGCTTTTCAAGAGTGTAGTAAGTTGTCTTCAGTGATAGTGTGATAATGATTGTTTCATTTGGATAAATTAGCAAGTTTGAGTTGGCATTCTGGATGCTGCCATGTATTTTTATAGCCAGAGCTTAAATTTTTTTTTTTAATTAAATTCCTTCTCTATTTCTCAATTCATAGCAAGATGAGGAAGAAACCAGGTTAATTTTGACATTGTATTCTGGTTTTTAGGTGATCAGGGAAGGTTGTCTTGTGTTTATGAACCGGGACATAGATGAGTAGGAGCAGAGGAGCTTCTCCTCTGCTGCCTGGATTCCCTTGGCTGAAAACAGCTGTTGTCTGTGATGCTTGCATGTATCAGCAGGACTAAAGCAAATATTTAAAAAATAAATCCTGTTTTATTCTAATTTTGGCAGAAACATTTTTCAATAATTTAGTCCAGTTCGCAGTATTAAAAAGTAATCAGAAGAGCCTTGTTTAACACTAGCTAATCTGATTAATGCAAAAGCCTGGGACAGGCAGAAGAGAAGGGAGGGAGGACAGTATGAGGGAAAGGGGCTTATAGGCAAAATGCTCTTCAGAGCCATGTTAGCTATTTTTATCCTGTTCTTTTTCTTTCTCCCTCCCACAACTTTCCATTGTACTGAAATAGTTCAAAATGTTTATGGTTCAGGGCAACTGACATCAGTAGTTGTCATGCTGTGTCCTGCTGAATATTTCTGTAACAGGAGCTGATTCCTCATTCAATGATGGCCTTTTGGGACTCTCAGCTGCTCGGAAAGGACTGGTGACACTATGGGGCAGTAACATCCTGTGCTTTGGCAAGGGGTGACCAGGCAGCAAGGACTCTGGTGGCTCTTCTGTGCGTATGGGAGCACGGATATGCTTGTGGAGATTTCTCTTTGACATGAGTGTCCTGTCCTTGGGATAGAGGGTTGCAGGAGGCAGGCCTGGGTGGCATTGCCAGCCTGGTGGACTCATCTGACTGGGATGTGCCCGCTGGAGAGGCGGCTCTCCCTGCTCATGCTGGGTGTTCCCAGCGTACACGGGTGGCAAAGTCTCGTCTGGCTGTAGGTACAAAACTTGTAGTGCTCTGCTTGATGTTCAGCCCCACTGCGAGCAGTCAGAAGCCCCCGGCAAGGCCATGTCATGACTGGGGCTCTTGTTGGAGCTCAGGACTTGGAGCGGTGCTCTGGAAGGATGCTGTGTCTCCCTGGTGGCTCCAGCACAGCAGGCACTCCTCTGTTTCCTGAGGATAGTCGTCTGCATGCTCAGGAGCGTTCGCTGCAGGAGTGTCATGACCCTGGGGCATTTGTGAACATTGGTGAGCCGTGTACAGTGCATTAACTTAGTGAAGAACTTGGTGTCTTTCTTCAGAGGTATTTACAGCATTGAGTTGTATTTCGGTTACGCGTTCCACATCCCGTGAAGCGATAGCCAGAGGGAGAGCACTGCTAAAATTCTCTGTGTTGAAACAACCCTCTAAGGTGTCTCCAGAGCTCGTACAGAAAGGGCTCCTGGCCAAGGTTTAATAGCATTTTCCTCTTGTTTAGAGGCAAAAATATGCTGCTTTTTTTACTGAAGATGCCTCCTGGACACTTTACAAAGAATAGATTTGACTGTAATCTCAGACTTGTGAAATTATTCACCCTTCTTTTATCTTGTTTTCTTGGTATGCATCTGTTTCATTATAGGATTTGTTACAGATTTTAGCTGCTTGTTTCAGTCTGGAAGATTATTGCAGTTTATAGATGAGCAAAGTATGAGTGTGCAACATTCATCCTTCTGGGAGTTGACTACAGTTCCTGGTTTGTCTCTGTTTCCTGTGTTGCAATAGCCCATGTTTCTGGTGCTGCTCTTTATGGGAAAATAATCTATTTCACACTATTTCTGTCTGCTGTTCTCTGGGATCTCATACATCTGTGCACTGTAAGACCTTTACCAGGTAGGTTTTTAGGAGAAAAAAAAATCCTCTGTAGAAGAGCCTTTCTCTTACCATTCTTGATTTTTTTTGAAGAGCTGTGGTGTTAGGAATGCGATCCCCTATCAGTTGTCCCGTCTCTAAGATGGCTAAGGCAAAATTTATCTGTTCCTCTATCATACATCTCTCTGTGACTACACCGAAATTGAGTTTGTTAAAGTGTTCTTTTGTTGAGGGGGATTTTTAAATTCTCTTTCGTAATTCCTGGTGCTGTGGGATTCAACAGAATCTTAACTAAAACTTCAGCAAATTGCTGTTAGAGAAGAGATGTTGCATTTCTTTTAAGAGCTGCCAGCACCTAGTCTCTGGAAAGGGAAGGGGATTGGATGTATGGATTAACCCTTTCTTCCGGCTTTCTGAAGAAAAAAACCACTTCTTTGATTGAATGGAGCCCATTAGCTCTGAAGCCAGGTTGCTTGAACTTGTCAGAAAATGCTACTCTGTTAATTTTTCAAGTTCTTTTCTGTCTGGTACAGAAGTACATTTAGAAGTGCTCTTGCTCTGACAGCAGGAGCTGGTGGTAGATGCTCCCCAGGTAAAAGGAACATTGTGGATGTCTGTGTGATTCCTTTTATTTTTAAAAAAGGAAAAATCAGCAGTGAGCGCAGCTGTCCTCAGAAGGGCAGAAAGTGGCAGAATATTGAAATTCTTAGCTTGCTATCCAGAAAAAGTAGTCCTGGCACACCATCCAAAGTACATGGAGTTACTGAAGAAAGAAGGCTTGGGTTTCTTCATTGGTGGTTTATGTAACTTCACACAGAGGTGGGATGACACGAGGTGCACCTTGGTGGCTCCACTCACACTCCAGACACCCAGATTTGCTCTTCAGTCCAATGTGTCCACACATCCCAGGCTCAGAACACCAAAGCCTTACAGGGAAAGTGCTGACTGTCAGCAGGATGCATTTAGCACAACAGGGAGAAGGAAAATTGTGATAAAGAGGCTTTGCTGGTTCCTTCTTTTACAGAGTCCCCAGTTTTGATGTGACTGATGTATTTCTTCAGAGCAAACCTATTCAGGGAAAAGATAAAGCTGGGGATCTTGAGACCACATCCTCTGTGGGACAGAGTGGAAGCTATTCTGTCTCAACTGAAATATTAATTTTTCTGTTGTTTTGCAGCATAGAAAGGTTTTTTTCATGTCTAGGTATGTCATTCAAATCAGTACATTTTTAAATCCACACATAACCATCCCTTGCTTTGAGGTGTGACACTGGGTTGCAAAAGCTGGGGCGGAAGTGTGACTTCGCACTGTGTTTTGAGGAATGTCTCAGGTGTCGGTCTCAGCTTCTATGAACTGATCAGTTGCAAATCCACGTGAACAGTTAAAGATCCTTTTTGTCTTTGGCATGTGCGGCCAAGGGAGTGAAACAATTTCACACAACTGTGCATCTAATTTTAGTATTTGTTTTTGAAAATTACTGTTTTTCCTTAACCAGTTGTTTGGTTGTGCTTTTAGCATTTAATTAAAAGACTGAATTTGTGTTTTAGCAGGTCCTTGGAGGTAACACTACAAGTTTGAGTATATCTACGGGTTTTTTCCTGATTGCTAGTGGATCAGTATATCTGTAAAGGTGCTTCTACTTGCTTTTCAGTCTCCTGTGGTGTATCTGGAAAAGTAGTAAATTGGGGTTGGGAATCACTGCTGTCTCTCTAGCTAATTAACAGTGATCTAACTGTACCAGTAATTAAACCATTACCCACCCTACTATTTTTTTCAATCAGTCATTCATATGTTCTTTACTTTGGCCTATGAATCCATAGAGTTTGTATTTTAAATAGATTTTTTTTCCTTCCTCTGTTGTACAGAAAAGCTTCAATGTGCTGTTTTCTAAGAAATTCCAAAACAACTGTGTGCTGTTGTTGACAAAACTGAACAGAGCATTGCATCATTCTGTCAGAAATCTTTAAAAGTTAACTGCATGGTTACACCAGTGAAAGTTTTGTACGTATCATTTGTTAATGAAAGTTAGGTAATTAAGATAATGCTTTGATTCCTTTTACGGCTGACTTTCTTACCTTGTGAGGAGACACACAATTTATGCCTTCTAACTCTATGGACTTCAGTTTTTAAGTTTAACAAGACAGTTCACACTAAAACTGAAAGGCCCTGCTTCTCTTCACAGGATCTGGTCTAAGGCATACCAGGAGAGATGGGTATGAACTGACCTTGGTTTAAATTAAAGCCAAAATATTAACAAAAGGGGGAAAAAATCATTTTTGATCTCTGCCATTGAGAACTGACCTTGACCTATGATATTTTCTAGTGAATAAATATCCTTCCTAATTACAATGCTGTGGTTAATTTAAGGTGTAAGAGATGAGTTTGTGGAGCCTGATCCAGAGGATGAAAATTTTGGGTGGGGCTGCTTCCTCACATTGGTATTTCTCTGCCCAGCCTGCTCAATAACTAATGACTGGTAGGTGATGGAATTCCCCCCAGCTGTGTGTCTCAGTGCCACAAGATGCACATGTGTGTGCTAGTACACATGCTTTAAAAGTGAGGTGGCAGGTGCAGGCATGCAAAATTGCTTATGAATAGTGAAAACTAGTTAGATTTTTTTCCCCACATGCTGTGTATCTGAGTTTATATTGTATACTGAAGCTCCTGCAAAGAAAGCTGAGATGTTTGAAGTAGCTCTGTTGTTACCTGTGTTTCTGTGTGCACTCTCAGTTGTGTTGTACCCTAGCGCATTTCTGTCCCATTAAACCACATTTTTTTAGACGGAAAGCAGACAAAGTTTATGTGAAGGTTTTGGCTGTTGAAATCCTCCCTAATGTGTGATTACATATAGGTGTTGTTTTCCAAGGTGGAGCTGTAGCAGGAAGGCAGGTGATGAACTATTTTCAGTCTCTTCCCAAGAGTAATAACTAACTTATCCCTCTGATGCAGGACACTTTTTGTGCAGAAATAGTTGTAATTTCAGATTACAAGTACATGAGACACTATATGCACACATCTTGCAAAACACCGTATGTGGGTGAGCTTGACCTGCCTATCTAACATGATTTTGCTGTTGCAGGTTTTCTTTAGGCTACAGTGGTACTTAAAACTAGTCTGTATTGTCAGATAATTTTTGGTTGTTGTCGTACAAAGAGAGCTTGCAAGGCAAGAAGGCAGTGAGGAAACGAAACCATTTTTTTTACAAAGAGAAACTTGTCTGCACCCTGGTACTCTCTGAACACAACGAGCTGTCTGCATTTGTATATCTTGGGTTATATAGCAAGAGGTCTGATTGCTGAAGCCAAGTTGCCATGGTGAAATAATTCCCAGCAATTAAAGCACAGTTCCATCCTGAAAAGCAACTCTGTGCAAGCTATGTTGTGAAATTCCACATTTACGAGGCCATGAGGCTTCCAAACCAAATTTGCTTTGGTTTAGAAATAAAAAGGTAGCTGTGCAGTCTTCCAGCTCTACAAACTTCATCAGGGTTGGGACAGAACAGTGCCTTCAGTGATTTATGTGCTCTGGTGGTGAACTCTCTCTCCGCAAAGGTGTGCCACAGGGTACTGGATGTGCTCATCTAGAGATAACAGGGCTGCATCAGAGTAGCCAGGAGGAGCAGTTGCTGCCAAAACCTGAATTTAATAATGACGTAGAAGTCAAAATAACTCTGTGTTCCAATAGGAGATTAGAGGATAATAAATCACTGATTAAATTAATAGACATGTCAGAAAAGACACGGGGAAAAGATATGTTAATTGAGAATATTTTGTGTTTTTACTACAGTACATTTAATTTTTCTTTCAATTTGCAGAGTTTAAAAACCTTAAAGAGATGCAACTTTTTTTTTTTTTTTTTTGTGAATGACATTGTTTTTTCTTGTTCTCAGCAAGCAATATTTCTGGCCTCCAGAATTTCAAATTGTCTGCTGAAAAAATACTGCTCTGACTATAATAACAAAACTGGCAAGTCTCTATTTGTCTTCCCCAGTGTGAAAAAGGTGTTAAAAGCCACCCCAAAACTTGCTTTCAAATCTTGGTGCAGATCACTTGTTCTCAAGGCTCCGTGGGCGACCTTTCCGCTGCAGCACATGTAGCAACCAGGCTCGCTGTCTCTGCCATTGTCTGCTCTCAGCTGAGAGCCAATTTTCTCCTTTCTCTGTGTGTTTTAATTAGAGAAATGTAAGGTATGCTGTAGATCTCTGCCTTGGAGTGCCATGTTTTTTGTTTTAGAGAAAGAACTATTTATCTCTGCTGGTTTCCGAAGGTCCTTGGAGAACTAGCTGAGATGTAAACATTTACATGCGCAGATATCTGTGGTGAAATGAATCCTGGCCCTACTGTGTAGCTGCAGTATGGGAGAATATTTAGCAGTGGAGGATGATGAGGAAGCATTTGTGTTGCTTGAATACTAATGGCATTTTTCCTCTAAGGGAGGCAAGGATACAGGAGCATCCTTATCTTGGTATTGTGTATGGGCCTGGTGGGTTTGGAGTGTTTGCCTGGGGACTGAAATGAGCTGTGTCTTAACAAGCCCAGATCAGAGCTCCAGCCTGTGTTTTCAGCTGATGAATGGCTGGGCAGAGATGTCCTAAAGAGTCAGCATGGGGTGGCCTCTCCTGTCCCCACACCAGGGTCTGCTCTGAGTACCCTTTGAGGGGAGGAGGAATTGCAAGCACAGGAGAACTGTGACCTTCTCAAGCAGGGATTTGGGATTTGCCCTCATTTTGTTCAGTTTTGGCTTCTTTTCAGACAGTTTGCCAACTGGAGACTTAAAAAAAACAACAAAAACAAACAAAAACCCCCACTCCATGTCAGTCCCAGGCTCAGGACTTGGGCACCTCTGACTCAGTACTCAGTGCTCTGCTGTGTGGTTTGTTCTAAGCATTGGGTAAATTAATTGTTACAACACTTAGTCTATGACCTACTGAATCTCTGTTACCACAGACCTTATTTGGCTCCATGCAGAGATGTCAAAAATAGGAAAGAGTTGTCCTTTTTATTTCCTATTCCACAAATTACAAGAAGTCTGGACTGTAGTAAGTTGCTTAAGACAAGAATCTTGCTGAGACTTCGTGCTGGCACCTCTTGGTTCGTTTATGTGAGGGCTTTTTGGCATTGAAGTAAAAGAGAACATTTCAAAATGAAGAACAACTGCGTATGGCTTGGGTAGCTTTGTTTCTTCTAGTGGATTGTTTCTTTTAAATTATGTGACTGGCTCCTAGAAATAAGTAATCTGTTTGCTTCCCACTGGACATGGCTTCCCTCCTGTCCCAAGTGTGTTATCTGGAGGGGAACCTGGAGAGGGCAAGGACTGTGTGGTCAGGAAGCCGGACACCTCCGTTCAGCCTTGGGGAGGAGTTCTGGCAGGTAGGCCCAGGGAAGAAAGGGAACTCCAGTGCAGCGTGTTTTACCACAAGAATGCACTCTGCGCATTTTTGTAGCATTAACTGAGCTATGGCGTGCCTGGCCTTGCCTCTGCAGCCCTTCTTCCCAGAGCTGCATTGGAGACAGGATGGGGGACCCTGGGTGCCAGCAAACAACCCCCTGGGAGCCTCAGCATGGTCGTTGGTGTGCCTCTGACACACCGCTGTGGGCAAACACTGAGCTTCTGCTGGAGGTGCTGGACCAGGGAGGTAAGAAGAATCATGGCTGTTTAGGTTGGAAAAGACCCTTGAGGTCACCAAGTCTGCCATTAAACCACATCCACACATCATAAATACTTCCAGGGATGGTGATTCCACCAGTTCCCTGGGCAGCCTGCTCCAGTCCCTGATAACTCTTTTGGTGAAGAAATTTTTCCTAATACCGGTCCCTACCTTGAGGCCATTTCCTTTTGTCCTATCCATTGTTACCTGGGGAAAGAGACCGTTTCTTGCTACAACCTCCTTTCAGGTAGTTGTAGAGAGTGATAAGGCAGCCTGAGGCTCCTTTTCTCTTGGCCAAACACCCCCAGCTCAGTCAACTGTTTCCTCTAAGACTTGTGCTCCAGCCCCTTCACCAGTAGGTGGGTGGGGAGTCCTACAGAGTTGAACAGAAGGGCTGATGTACCAGACATGGCATGGTACAGGTGCCCCATGTTCTCCTTACTTTGCCAGGAGCACCAGCTGGAACTCAGTCTGGCCCTAACAGAATGTTTTGGGCTTTCTGTTGAGAAGCAGCATTATGAAATAATGTTATGGCACTTGTCATCCTTAACATGCCTGCCATGCCTTGGCACCGACTGTTTACAGCAGAGCATCCGGAGGCCAAGCAAAGATTCCCTTTTAAGGCAAAGAGCCACTATGAGAATCCCAAAGAAAAAGTTTCCCTGGCATGTAGGGTACATTCTTCTTTCCTCCTCCTCTTAAATAAACTATTAGTAACTTTTAAAAACAGAACAGAAATGAAGAAGCAGGGCCAGAAATGCTGCCAAAGACGCTTTATGCTGCGCAGCCCCCTTAGACCTGCGCGGCAACCAAGCCCTGGAGCTAACCCAGGGCAGGAGAGGGGAAGAATGAAGCTGAGGTCAGAGGGGTGTGTCAGAGACTTGGGACAAGAGGAGATTGGAATGGAGACTGCCTTAAACAGCTTCATCTCCTTCCCTTCCTCAGCCCTGGAGAAAAGCACTGTCCACAGCAATCTGTGAACAATTGTACTGAATGCTGCACTGGGATTTGGACTTGCTTTCCAGTACCTTGCACAGCTTCCTTCCCCATGCTGATGTTCTTTTCTTTCCCAGTCCTGAACGTGGATTGTGTCCATCCAGGATTTGTGTTCTGGGTGTGCTGTCACGTGGCATTTCCAGCTGAAGATTTAGCAGTGATCTGGGTTAAAACAGGACATGGGATTGCAGAAAAACCTCCAGAGGTGCTAATCATGTGCTGTTTTAAAGAAAGAGGGGAAATACAAACATCGTCTCTGGTGCTGTTCTCAAAGGAACGGCAGCTTGACCGATGTTTGAAGGAAGCTGTTATTCCCCTTTTCTTGCATGCTGTACAAGTAAACAAAGACACTGAGTTACCAAGAAGGGATTTTAAGCTCCATAGCCTTTCTAAGTTTCCAGTTCTTGCTCTTAACTGATGAGAAAAGGCTGTGGGCTGCTGGGTAGGAAACTGGACAGCCTTCAAGAGTTTGTTCCTGACCCATAAGAACTGGCGTAACCTGCTTCTTCATTGTTCTTGTCACTTGGACTCATAAATTTTAGCTCATAAAACTGTTTCCTTCCTGCTATGAATGGGTTCAGGACTCCCATGCTTACGCAGAACATTTGTAATCAGACGTTAAGTGATAATTTCTTTCCAGTAAAGGGCCACATAAAAAGCCCATAAAGGTAAAAAGTATATCTGTGAGCAGCTGACCTGGTTTACCTTACAGAGCTGTAGCCTTCTGTGCATGGCTGAAATCACTGTGTTTTTCCTTTCTGCAAAGGGAGTACATTAGAGGGAGAGACCTTGAATATTGGAATATTTTTGCCTTCATGTGTTTTACTCTCTCTTATTGTTCCAGTCAATCCGCTTTGACTCCCTACCCATAGAAGGGGAGAGAAATTAAAATTCAAATGTCCAGCACACCTTTAATATTGAATTCTAAACCCTTATTCACTGGAAAAATAAAAACAGTGTTCATAAAGTTTGGCCTGAAGGACAATGCTGGCTTACTGCCTCTCTAATTTTGTCTTTTAAGAAGCTAACCCACATCCTTAGTGTGTCAAGAAGGTAGGTTTTGGTAGGAGTACTTCACTTGATAACACTTCATCTAGTGGAGCGTGTTTTAAAACATAGCACTTCAAAAAGAAAGAAAAAATTACAGGACAGAAAGTCAGAGGCCCAGATAGTTTGATGTATCAGCTAGTTCGGTGTGTAGAGGTATACTTGGTGTTGCTGTTGCAGACAGTAATCCCTGTGAAAGTTGTCGTTGGGAGTGCACCATTAAACCCCAAACTTTTCCAGATTGTGAACTATACAAATTGTAAAGTGCAAGCCAGGTTACTTGAAAATAACCCCCAAACCCTCGAGTGATGTTTTTAATATCATTTGGTACTATTTCTGTGGGCATCTTTGGTTTTGATCTTCCTTAAACCAGTTTTTTTTCTTTTTGTGCCATTTTTTGTGTGCACTGCCGTGGACTGGGGGGCTGTGCTCTCACCAGCGCTAATGGAATATGTCACAGCTGGATTGGCAACAGTCAAGACTTGCTCTCTTCTGAATTTGTGGAGATTGGTAGGATTATAGCAGTTAACCTTATGTAAGGAATAGGATCAGTTGCTAAAAAAAGCCCACAAAACCACACCACATTAATCACAAAATACGTGTCTTTGTCATGTAAGGTTTGTGATCCATGGTGATTTTCATCCTCACAGACTTGAGATGGCTTGTGAGTTTCGAAGTTTGGAAACAGAGACAGATCTGCCTTGTGAGTCCTGTCAGACCCGTTCTGTCAATTTTCCAATGGAAATTGGTGTGTTTGAGACTTGGCTGGAACCTTGAAAGTGATGCATGATCTGGAGGGCACAGAGTGATGGGAGTTTTGCCTGCAGCTCTGGTCATCACCACTACAGGGTTTTTTAATAATTTTTTTAACTTTCTAAAGTTACTCTTACTTCCATTTTAATATGCCCCACTAAAAAGAGAAAACCCACTGGTAACATGTACTTTCAAAAAGAAAAAGTAAACAGTCATTCATCCCAAGGACAGTTAGTTTGGTGTGGAGGGTAGGAGAGGGAGATCAAAGTATCATCAATTGTCTTGAAGACATTTCAATTTCAGATGCAGTGTAAGAAACTGCACAGCTTGCTGGAGAGAGTAAGAAATTATTACAGCTGGGCTGGTTTCCTCTGGAAAAAAAGGAATCCTGAACTGATAGAGATCATCTAAAATAGCATGATCAGTGTAGGGAAGTTTGGCATTTAATAAATCGTTAATATTCCCTCTGTGTGATTGACCTGGTAAAAAATAGATGTGCATGACCAGAACCATGGATGCCTGGTACAATTCCGAAGTGATGTGAGCTACATCAGGTTATGAAGCACATCCAGAGAGTGGACGCTGGGCCTCTGGTCCTTCTTCAGCTAAATCAGATGGCTTCATATGTGCTTCTTTCCAAACAAACTGTGTTGGTTTACACTGAAGCACATCTTCAGCATTTGTACCATGAATCAACTTTGAACCTTACAGCCTGTTTCTGCTGTGAAATGGGAATAACACTTCCTCAAAATGGTGTTAAAACTAAACCTTGATGCTTTGAACATGCTCCAAAATGCAGGGTTTTTTTAAGTTAAGAAACTACTGAGCATCTGATCAAGAAGGACCTGAGAGAGAAAGATTAGAGGAGGATCTTTATTAACTGACGTGGGATATGAAAGCAAGCTGGGAAATTGGCAGTTTTACTCGATCTTAGCGAAGCAGTTAGACTAGGGGAAAAAATCATCAGGGGGCTGTCACTTGGTAGGGTGTCTTATACCTCTCTTTCTCCAGTGAAATCCAGGCGAACTTGCAGCTGATGTGTTTTCTACCTGGACACAAGGCTGAGTCTGGCAGCCCTGCTAGAAGCATTAGTGAATGTACAGTCTTGGCCTTGAGCCAGTTTGCTGAACCTTCTTCGAAGACTTGAGGCGAGCAGTCTCCCTTCTGCCATTTGCCATCACTTTTTCCTCTCTGAAATTTATTTGTGGGTGTGACTTGGCCTGTGGCATCACGTTCAACTGAGTGCCTAAAACCAAAGGCAGACCTAGCCTGGGAGTTGTCTGAGGAATTAGTTTGTACTCTGGTTTGCCTGTCAGTAAAAGCTGTGGAGTGCTGTCTCCTTGAATTCCCTAAAGATGTTTCTTTCCATAATTAGTAGTTAAGCACTGCTAGACAGGACTTGGTCTAAGCTGTGGACAGACCACCAAACTGCTGCATAGCAGCTATTTCTGCAGCTGCTTGGGTGATACAGCTGATGTGGTAAGGACATGTTAAGACAAATTTAGCAGAATTCTCTAATTTTTGAAGAAAGACACATGTAAACATGAATCAGGACTTGAGGTGCCTATAGCTGTGTTTTGAGTAGTACTGCTCTTTTTGTGGTCTTGGATGACACTTAGTTATGTTTTCCAATAAACAGTCATCTACAGGTGATGAATTTTGGTCTTACCTGAAGAGAACAGTAAAACGCCACTGTTCTTGACTTTTTTTGTATTTGTGTACTTTAAACGTAAAATGAAAAATTAAAGAAGGCGTCTTGAACGAGAAGAGCTCAGAAAAAGGAAATAATGGATGCTTCATTTTGTGCCTTTAGACTTGAGTCCGGCTGGTGTGTTCTTACAAGTCTTTGAAACAACAGGGAACTTGGAGGTAGGGGTGAGCAGAGGGAAGGAAGCTTACTCCTAAACTTTGCACTATCCGGTAATTCTGGTGATTGTGAGTGAATGCGCTTTGGTTTATCTGGCATATGGAAGTATTCTTTGTTGATTCTCAATCATATCAACCCATTCTGAAATGGGTTTTTTCATACTGCTGTATGCTCCAGCTTTGTAAGTTTAAAAAGAAAATGCTTTTACTGTGGGTGGGTATTGATAGTTCCTAAACTAAACCCTCAGTTTTACAGCCCAGACAGAGCATGATTCAATTAATTTGAGTAAGTCAGTAGAACCTAAATTCTGCCTAATTGGGGTGGATACATGGTCCAGTTCAAATGACTTTTTTAAGAATGGATTTTTTTTTTTAGTTTGTACTTGCAGTACTGGGGCTGTGTACTGTCCCAGCTGCACTGCGTGCAGGTCATGAAAATGTGCCGGTGTAAACAATTTCTGTGGTCTTGGTGTCGTGCTCAGGAGCTGCAAAAGGTTAACAAGATGTTTGTGCTGCACATGGCAATTTGACATTCAGGTTTCAGTGGTGTGAATAAACCCTTTGATAGCAGTAATTCCAGGCATTTTGCAGGTTCTGTGATGATATCCAAGAGTCAGATTCTTTTAAAACTGAGCCAAAGCTCTGGAAATGGGCAGAAATGGGATTCTTCAGGAAGCTTTTGTTTGCAGTGCTCCAGTTCCAGCACTAGGCAGTTGTGGAAAGACTTACATAATCTATTTAAAAGACTCAAAGTGGCTGCACATACTGATCTACCAGGGAATTGACATTTGTGTGAAAATGAGAGGCTTTGGATTTTGCAAAAGGATGATGTAGTGTTGTTTGCAGCAGCAAACTTGGGAAATATATTTAGCATTGAATTTTTGTTTATTCTCTTGAAGTGGGGAAGAGATACTGAAGTGAGGATGAGGTACACCCCACCCGTTCCATGTGATGGAAGGCTTGCCTCAGCCTCCTGTGTCTTGCTTCCTTCTGTGGTTTCCCTCCACAGCTTGACTCTGACAGACTGTCTTTGACCTCTTTGTCTCTCTCTTCCCTCCTCCTTCTTACAGCAGACTGCTCGTAGCTGATATGGCACAGCCCTAACCTGGGGCCCTTGGTTTAATTATCCTGAGCTACAGCAAAGACAGAAACTTTATCCAAACTACTTCTCACTGATAACTTTTTTCCCTGAGTGTGGTTAATGCAGTTTGTAAACCAGTCTCTGAAGCTAAAGATATTTTCTGCATGACTGTTACTTGAACTATAATTTTCCTTAAAAAATCAACTTATCCTTGAATGCTAGAATCCTGGCCCACTCCCCCCCAGCCAAACCAAACCCAGAAACCACTAAATGTAGCAAATGCAAGGGTTTGAAGACAGGAATAGTCTGACAACCAGGAACTGTTATCTAACCAAGCAACTCCGCTGTATTAAGAGCCTTGCACTGAGGAACAACTGAATTCTTACGTCCTAAAACATCCCTTTATGGAGCAGCTATGAGAATCAGTCCAGTTCACTTCATTAAATAAACTTAAGGGACAAATCTTGCTGGCTCTATTTGGATTGGAATGTGCTGCTGTGGAAAAAGGACATGGCAGGAAGTGTGTAGGAGTACAGCTCTTGTGCTGAACTTACCCTCATGAGTACTGGCTTTAGTTTATTTTCATCCTGTATTTGTATTCTTTAGAAAGATGTTCTCTGTTGTATCCTTTAAAAAGATGTCATGGGCATCCTCTCTTAAACCATGAAGCCCACCTTTCTCATTAACATAGGAGAGAAGGTGTGGCCATCTGTTCTCTGCCAGACACCTGCAGTGCTTTCTGCACATCTGTGTAAATACGTCATGTGGCTGGAAGCGTATATCTGTATATCGTGCTGCTGTCACCAGGTTTTCATTGATTTTCCTTTATGAAGGCCTTTCTGAAGTCCTTCTAGTCTTAATTTACTGGTTATAGAGAAGTGTGACAAGACTCAGCAGAGGTTTAAGACAGTGAACACTGGCAGTGCTAACGATCCAAGTTAGAGTGCTGCTTTCCTGCGGAAGGCGCATCTCAGTCTCTCCCTGCTCTGGTAGGGATTATGTGGATGATAAATCTTTCTGAAGATGTGTTTAATAAACAGATCAGTAAAGAGCCCATGAGGAGAGAAAAATTAGTAATCATATTTTCTTCAAGAAGAGCACTGACACTTCAGATACCATTCCAGGAAAGATGTGTATCACATCCTCAAAGTAAAAATCAAGCCTGCATGTATCTCAGACAGGAACACAGTTGGAAGATTATTTAAGTGTGTTAAGAGCCAAAATGTGAGGTCTGTTTCCTTTGGATGAGATCTCAATGAGTTTTGACAGCAAACTTAATGCAGTCATTTGCAAAGGTGGGCTTGTCTTGGCTTTACAGATCTTTAAAAATCACTTTAACCAAGACAGCCTGACATTAAAAAAGAACTGGCATCTCTTCCTTGTATTCACTTCATAATGGACAGCAAGTATTGCCCTATGATTGTCCCTTGCCATTAAATAGATCTTCCATCTCTGCTTAGGTGGATTTTTAACGGTGGTGGGGTGTTTGACCACATAGCCTAAAAGACCAAAGTGCTTGACCCACTGTCCTTCCTCTGAACTCCTGCTGAATCCCTGGTCCAGGGTTGGGTTGAAAGTCTAGTTAAAAACGAGTGAGAGGAAAACTCTAGTGATTGCAGCAAACACTTTACAAATGGGAGATGAAAAGTCACAATATGCCATGGAGATAAATGTGTTTTATGGAATGTGGTTTCTGTGCTTTTATACATCCAAATGGAAGGTTATTTCACAATGCATTGGATTTCCAAGGGTTTTCAGAAAAACATGAACTCAGATCTTTCTGCCCCAGGTATCCCTGGCATTGAGAAAACAGGTGTTTTTGTGGTTATCAGTGCTTTTAGCTGCAGTCACAGATGTTCACTTAAGAAGGCTTCTAATAGGGCTGGAGAGCAAGGAATGCTGTAGCTTTGAATGAGCAGCACCAGGTTTTCCACTATCTTCTTGCAGCAGCTGGGTTTGCTGTTTCTCAGACTCCCATTCTGCAGGCGACCAGGAACTGTGTGACACAGCAGGTTGATGGTCCTCACATTAGAGTGGCTCCTTCAGGCACAGAGCCGTCCTGCTGTCACCACTGCTCACAGGCCTGAGGAGAGACCTGTGCTCTCCCAGGAGTTTGCAATCTCATCTGGCCAAAGGGCAGTGGAGATGGAGCAGCAAAATGAAGCTGAGGGGAGGGAATGCAGGAGGAGCAGTGTAAAGGCAAATACAGGAGTTTGGATGAACCAGCTGCTTTCAAGTTTCTGTAGCTGTTCACCAGTAGGGGTAACCCCACTTCTCTCTTTTTGAATCTCTTGCAGGAAGTCCAAAGGAAAGCCAAATGGTAAAAAGCCAGCACCAGAAGAGAAGAAACTTTACCTAGAGCCAGAATACACAAAATCCAGAATTACTGACTTCGAATTTAAGGAACTAGTGATGTTACCACGGGAAATAGACCTCAACGAGTGGCTTGCCAGCAACAGTGAGTATTGTGTTCATACAGCCCTGAGCTTGCTGTCCACGCTCGAGAGGCCATTCATTCACTCTTTTGCTGTTTTCAGTGCTTAGAGAGACGCTCAGTGACTATTTATGCTTACTGTGTAATGCATGTCATTATACCTTGAGTGGTAATTAAGCTGTCTCACGCACAGCCCAGCTGTGCTCAGCAGCATGAAAGCCTTGATGCGTTTCTTCCTTCCAGCTCCCTCCCTGTGGCTCTGAGGGCATTGCAGTTTTTGATGCTCTTTGGAGAACCATCAAGATTGGCATTGACTGCTTGCTAAACTGGCTGGTTCTGCATGTTTCTGACTCAAGCTACTGACCTTCCACAAGCATTGTAAAAATGTAGTTTCTAAAGACTTATATATAAAGCAACTTATGCCTAAAGCCAGAATCTTTTGGTCAGATTTTTTTCTTCCCCACTCCTTCCAAATTTTGGTGGAATTGCTGTGGATTTAAACAGTAGACAAGCTGAAAATTAGAGATGTGACCAACTACCATGAGTGAATGTGGTACCTGTGCATTTCAGCCCTGATAAACTCTACTTCCCTGGGCTTCTCCTGCCAGTCCTCACCTGCAGCTATGGCCCACTCTTGTTTATGTTTTCAGCAGTGTGTGGTAGTAGCAAGAAACTACTTTAAACTGCACACCAGGAAAGTTTATAGAGACTCATTAAGAAAAAGTGAGGTGTCCTGTGAGAAGAATTAAGAAGTTAAATTATCTCAGGAGATTTCTAAAAAGTAGAAGTGTACTAGGTTTCATGCTGGTTGTTTTTACAAGGAGATGTGTCGTGAAAACTAATAGTGCCTTTTTCTAGCCACTGTACATTTCAAGTCTGACTTCAAAAGAATGTAGCAAATTGTTTGCCTTCAGCCTATAGCAGAGTATTCTACTGTAAAGGTGAGGCTGATGACAGAGACACTTTCCAGTCTTGCTGCTTTGTGAGTAATAAGAGCTAATGCATCATGGTGCTTTCATCTTAAATCAAAACAAGAGCTTTCATTCTGTGTACCTCTTTGTTTTGCAGTTCATCATTGGGCTCGTTTAGCTAAATCATGTTTAAATTTGTATGCAAGCTCAAGACTGAGGTTGCTTCACTTGCTCTATTAAAATAATTGTGTGGAGGATAACCAGTGTTTGAAAGTATTTTACTTCTGAATTTCTTTCCTTTGTTTATTTTTCAGCAACAACTTTCTTTCATCACATCAACTTACAGTATAGTACAATCTCAGAATTCTGTACAGGAGAGTCATGTCAGACCATGGCAGTGTGCAATACGTAAGTCAGTATTTTCATTTATTACATGTACAAGGTTTCCATGTCTTCAGAGTTGCCTGGGGGAGGATATTGGTATTGGATGGCATCGGGCGAGTGTTTTACAGCAGGTCTCTACTTGTTGGGAACGTGTTAGCTGTGCATCCTCTTCTCTCCCTTCAGCAGTGAAGTGTGGTGGGAATCTGGTTTTGTGGAGGACTAGAAGCATGAGAATCTTGGAGTGCTCTGAGTTAGTTTCATGAGATCGGATCGGAGAGGCAAATGACCGTGTGTGTGCTTGGGGGAGAGGGAAAGGAGGGTGTTCAGGAAAGTTCGCTGTCTGACCATCCAGGAGTCACTCTGGCAGTCAGTCGTGAGGTGGGACCAAGGCCCCTTCACAGCTACATACCACACACTCACTCAGACCAGCTTTCCTTACTGGCTTGACCCAGGTTTTCCATAGCAGCGTCTCAGACATCCAGATCCTTCAAATCAACTTGGTACAGTAACTAAATAACCTCTTAACAGCCCATGGTGCTTCCATGGAGGGACCCCAGAGGAGACCCTGGGCTTTTATACTCTCACAGCTGAGAAAGCCTGAGTGAGGTTGTGGGGTTGTCAGGTCCTGCTGTGTCTCCAAGTGTCACCTGGCTGGGCCACAGGTGCCCGTGTCCTTTACTGTGCCCCTGCCACACAGAGCTCAGCCCTGAGCCTGCAGTGCAGCTGCTCACAGGGGTACCTGCATGGAGTGTGCTCCTCAGCAAGGGCAGGGCAGGACTGTCCGTACTGGTTACAGCTCTGGCGTTCCTGAGAAGGCAGGGCAGGAGAAGGGAGTTGTGAAAACCTCAGAGGGTGCTTCTGAGAGCTGGAATGCTGACACAGCACCAGGCTGCTGGTGGATAACCTCTAGCCTGACGTGAGCCACAGGGTCTCTGCCTGAGCCCCTGGGCACAGAGGACGCAAGTGGCAGCTTTGCAAGAGTAAGGAAAACATTTTGGTTTGACACTTTTCCGCCTCTAGAACGTAGTAGACCTTAACATTGACTAGCTGTCAGTTCTGAAAGAAAGCTTTGTAGTGTTACTGTACAGTGTGAATATAAGAAAAAGTTACCATAAACTCCTGCTGTTGAGGAGCACAGTCCAACATGATGGAATATGAGATCCGGTCACGTATGAATAAGCCTGTTGTGTTTTTGGTTTCTTCCCTCCAACATGTGTTGATAGTCCTTTTCTTCCCTCTTCTTGCATTTCCTGGGATTAATTTACTTGAGATGGATTTTAAAAGAGACGACTGGGCAGTTAATGTCAATAGTACATCAGACATCCCAAGGAATGTATGCAGCAGAACCACAGCTCTATATTGTATCTCTGACAGTCATTACATAGTTCTTAGAAGGAAAGCCTTGCTTAGTGCATTGGGCTATCTTGTACGCTTGAAATTAATATCAGGGGCTTTCTTTGAGAGCGCTCAGAAGCATGCAAAGTGTGTGGAGGGTATTTTTGCATGTAAAAGTTGGAATAATAACTGTCAGAGAGTTAAAGGCCATGCTAGAGACTTTGAAACCAAGCTGGAAGAGAAAGTAATAAATCTCTGCTAGACCCAGATTTTATCAAAAGGAGACAGCAAGTCTCTAAATAAGAAATGGTGAGCAGTAAGATGAGTATTTTGTTGATTCTTGTTTCCAAGCTTGCTCATGTTTAAATTCCTGGTGTAGCACTGGCTGTCCCAAGCACTGAGTTAAACTGTTTATCCCCTTGGCTGGTGGGAAATAGTGGCTAAATGGAGGTAGTGATAGGGAGCCTGCATTAGCGTTGCTCCATTCTGTTCTACTGAGCCTTAAATAAGAGTTCACTGAAAGCACCGTGTGCTGCAGAATAAAGAGAGGAAGTGCCTGTAGGCGACTCCAGCTGTAGCCTGTATTTGTGCTAGTAGGGACTGATAGCAGAATGTTCCTATCCTTTGTTTTGGAAAACTGAAAAATTGCGCTATTTGGGAATAACAGGAAGCATGTCTACACTTGGGTGAAGCACTTGAAGCAGTCTGTGTGTAGCTAAATCATAACAACTTTGGTACCTTCCTGTACGCGGGGGCAGGTGGCTGATTGACGTTTGCAAACAGCAGGCTGCTTCTTCTTGCAAGTGTGTGGGTCTGTGAAAAAGCCACCAAGGTGACATCAGCTGCCTCCACACCTCAGTACAGTTCAGCTTTGAGGGCCCCCTCCATCATTGTGTTCTCCAAATCCTGATCTTCTTGTTCTGCCTTTCCTAGCTCTGGTAAGCTAAGGGTGTGCTTGTTGTGCTGGCGAAGCAGCTGGAGAGCTGTGGCTCATTGTGCCTTGGACCTGTCTCCAGTGTATAAAGAGAGACACCTAAACACTGGTGTCAGCTGCTGGTTAACCTGATGGACACTCCAGGCTTAGCCTTCTGTGGCCGTGATCTCTTTGTTCCTGTCCTTTGGAATAAAATAGCGTCTGGCTGTGTAGGATTGCCACAGAATTACAGTACCTTGGAATTAAGGTGCAGTTCGCCATTTTTTTTCCCATGCCAATTTCTTGGGTAGTTCCATATAAAAGTCTGCATTCTGTTCCACTTTTATATTTTCCCTGCTCAGTTCCTCATGATACATTTTGGATCACACCATTCTGGTCATGCCTAAGAAAGGCTTTTTTTATTCATGGTTGAGATGTTCAAGTAACTATTGAGAACTGGTTGCTTGTCAAGTTACTTGACATTCAAATTGCACTGCAAGTACCCAGTCCTAAATTTAAAGTATTTGCTGGCACAATAAGCACTGGTTGCAGTTAAATATTTGAGGTAAGGTTTTAACATCTGAGAGAAGCTGCAGCCAACTGACAAACTGCAGACAGATGCAGCTTTCAGCCCTCTGTCAGATATGTGAGATAGCACAGCCATCTGCACTCAGCGAGGAGGAGAATTCCTGCTTACGGTCACTAGGAGACATCTGACCAAAACTTAGTCTCAGTGTGGAACAGATGGAAGCATTTGCTGGCAAGGTGGGATAATGCCAAGAGAAATACCATAACGGCCAGTTATCCTCAAATTTTAACGAGGGTGACATGAATATCACTTTGGGAATTACTTAATTTTGCTCATTAATATGTTTATCACTTGTTGTAAAGCAGGTACTATATTTTAACACAGTATTTACTATTAACATTTAGTGTGCTTTATAGCTTATTATTACACAAACCAGCTTTAAAGCACCTTGAGCTGTAAACTTTTTCTAGCTGACATTTGGGTAAAACTCAAAGTGCTGCAGTGAGTGTTCTAAATAACAGCCTATGTAAGTGCTCTACACAAGAGGATGAGTTTACAAAACTCCTGAGGCAGAAATCAAAGATTGATGCAAACTTTAAGGAAGGCCATCTTTCAAGATGTTGTTTTGGTCCAGTGAAATCCCTTAACTGATAATGCTTATCACTCATTTTTTTCTATTCTTAGTCTCCTTTCTCATGTTTACATTGCCCTTAGTGTCTCTGCATATGGGGAGGGTATTTCCTCCTAGAGTGTTTAATTCAAACTTGTAAAGTTTTACATTCTCTTACAGTTAAGTTCCCCCAGCTGTATGGTTTTACATGATGCCTCCTTTCTCTTCTCTGCCATCCTAATATTGTTTAGCCCCTATGAAACCATCCAAGCTGTTCCAGTGCTGACAAGCACTATTCCTGCCTCTGGCTTTCTATCCTGCTTTATTCATATTGCCTGTTTTTTGGTATTTCTACCAGGACTGTCTCTACTTCCTTTCCAGGCAAAACTCCACAGTATAGGCTTTTCTCTCCTTCCAGAAGCTTTTCTTGTATATTGGTGTAACTTCCGTTCTGCTTTGGCTTCTCTGTCATCAACACCAGCCCATAATGTTTTAGAGGAAAAGGGATAAAATACATGCAAATATTAAGATGCAGTATTGTGAAATCATTTGTGATTTCGCATGTTATACTTCATTATTTGCATCGCAGGCTCTTCTCTGTTAAACCCATAATCATTCCTCCCTGGGATTTAGAAGGGAGCTGCAGATTCCTCATTCTCTCCATACTGGGGAAATTTAAATCTGCAACTTCTAGAAAAGTGCCTTCAAGTCTCATCCTCTTGTCCTTTCTGCTTCCCATCCATTCCCTAATACGGGCCTGTGCTGTCACAGTGCCAGTGGTGGAATGCAATTAGGCTTCTGTGCCCAAGTGAGCCCTTCCACGGCCCAGGACTGCTCCTATCTTGTTCATGGAGATAACTCCAGCGTGGGTGGAAGCCGCGTACCAGGTGCGAGGTGTTCATGGCACGTCAGGGGCTCCTCTCTTCCCCTAAGGGCTGTGAAATCTGCTCAACAGCACCTGAAACATGAGGAAAGCACATGACTCTAATCAACAGGATAGTCCTTGTAGTTATCCCCTTACTGTTAATTATTCTTCTTTTTAATTCCAATTTTGTATAATTAATTTGATTTTCAAGGAAAGGCAAAAAGGATATGCAGTGGGATGCTAGAGCAGATTTATTCACCTACATGAGAATATAAGTGAACTTGTACAGTTGCCAAATTGTTTCTTTTGATTAAAATCCAATTATCAACACTCATTTTTGCACCTAAGGGCAACTCTAAACTATGCTTTCTGTCTTGCAGTTGAGGATTTCTGCAGCATGAGAGCTGCTGGGGTAGAACAGAGCAGCCTGCTTCTGCTCTTGGTGACAAGCACTGTCTTAAGACCCCGAATAATGCTGAATTGCCTGGGACTGTGTCACTGCAGGAGGAGACAAACGAGGTTGTGTTGGTGCACTGCATTGTGTAATTCCTTAGAGGTGGATTGTACAAAGGAAGTGAGCAGTGGTGCAGAGCACAGTCTGTGCCTTAGGGCCCAAGTGCTGCGTTTGATGCCTGACAGAGCTTAAAAAGAACTTTTGGCTCCTGCTGTTTTCACCCACTTACCTTTTTATGCAATTTTGCAGTCAATCCTTGTCTCTCTAGTAAATGACAGAGTGACCAAGTACTACATAGTGAAAAGGAGCTGAAAGAAAAATTCTAAACCCTTAAATGTTTGCAGAACTAGTTTGTAGTTGCCTTTCCTCTCCTGACTTGAACTACTCTATTTATTTCTGCAGCTTCCTCTTGTTTCATATGGCTTGGGGCATGAACAGTGTCTGCTGTCTTCACCTCACCACCCTCATGTCCCTGAAGATTCTTTTAAGGGCAATGAAAACACATTGTAAATTAAAACATTTTAGTTGCCATTGAACATTTTTCTTCAGTTGCCTCAGGATGCTTCTGCTGGTCAGTACCCATAAACCTTCTCTTTCCAAGGGGCACACACAGATCCTTCCAGGTCAGTGCAGTCTAGTCCTGTTAGGCCTAAGGTGGCTAAACCTGGCACTGAAGTGCTACTTTGTGTAGAGCTACACAGAGGCTTCTTCAGTGATGGGAGTGAGAGATGTCAGATCACAGCTCATCAGCCAACAGCAGCAGGGCTGGAGCTGAACAGACAGGCAGAAAATGGTGCCCTGCCCATGTTTGGTGCAGTGTCTTTCTAGCCAAGTTCTTTCTGATGCTCAGACTGCTCCAATCTTGCTTGCAGGCAGCAGACTCCACCTCTGTTGTGTTCTGGGAAGACCCATACAGTGGATTTCTTTTCAGCCCTATAATGATACAGGACTGTGCCTTGAGCTTAGGCTTTTTGAAGAAAGTTCATAAACTGGAACTCAAGGCATGTCTAATGTGACATAGGAAAAAAAATTAAGAAGTGTTTTCCTGAATTCTTTATCTGTAAAACATTTCTCACTGTGTGCCTAAACCAATGGGTAGCTGCTCTTGGTAGCAGTTAAGAGATGCTTTAATTAACCATGACTTTTCTTAAAAAAGGAACAAACCTTTAGTTGTTTTGTAGCCTTCAGATTCTCTGTCAGCTGAGGGATGGCTGCAGTTACTCAAAATGATTATGGCTAACTGATTGAATTTTGGTTGCTTTTGAAGGGCCAGTATCTCCTGCTCTTTAAGATCCGACAGGAGTAGTCACGGGTGGCAGAATCACATGTAAATTCAGGTGTTTGGGGGAGTCTGTAACATAAGGAGCAGAGTTCAAACACATGCTATTGTGGATGTGCAGAAGGGGCCTGAAAACTTTTCCTGGGTTGCTTTTTGGAACAGGATTTAAAACACCTAAAATCACTGCCCTGAGAGCCTCAGGCTGGAAAAGGTGGTGTTTTGGAGCCACCGTCTGACTGTTCCACAGTATTGCACTACAAAGCTAATATATGCTCTCTGATGTTAAGCATCAGAAATTCATCAGTTCATCCCTCTGCAGGATTGTTGTCCTTTAAACACAGTTCTGTAATGCTTTCCTCTACAGTGCTATAGACTATATATAAACCTGTCCTAGATAAGGAATTATCAGTCCCTCAGCAGAACTCCTCCCCTTGGAGCCTTGTCAGCAAGGCCTTCTGTGCTTGGTACTGCCACCTGCACTCTGGCCTAGACTGATAGAGAGAGACAGGATCAGCCAACACAAGTTCAAGGTCTTCAATGCAGAAAGAAGTGAATCTCTGCTGTAGCAGCTGTGATGTATTTTGGTAACGTTGCAGCTGTTACTTGAGCACAGCCTCCTGCAGGAGTAGCTGAGGAGGCAGAGTGTGGTGTGGTGACACTGTCCCTTCTCTCCACAGACAGTACTACTGGTATGATGAGCGGGGAAAGAAGATCAAGTGCACTGCTCCTCAGTACGTTGACTTCGTCATGAGTTCAGTGCAGAAACTAGTGACAGATGAGGACGTCTTTCCAACAAAATACGGTATGGCCGCGTCCTGGGGCTCTTGGGGGATGCCATCAGTCCAGTGAAAGTTGGCATGCAGCGTGTGTATGAATACCAGACAGCTTTCTCACTTCTGTTTGATGGGTTTTAATTGGGCATTTTTTTTGTAGTTGTCTTTCTTTATGTGTTTCTTTTGTAGTTTTGTTTGTTTGTTTGTTTGTTTTTTAAGGAAGATTTTAAGTTTGGTTCATTCTTGCAGTAAAAAAGGCTTATGCTCTCAGTGTATGAACTGGAGTGAAAGTCTCACAACCCAACCCCTTGGCCTATATCTCATCATCAGTAACCCTTTTTCTTCAAGCATTTTGAGATGATCTAGCCTGGGTTCATGGAGAATAAAATTCTGAAAACAGTCTGCATGTGTGTGTTCAATACAGCCTACTGATAGCAAACTTCAGCCTTTGTGTGGTTTTACTATTTCCATTAGGGCCTCAATGCATTAAGAAATGTGGGTAATAAATTGGATTGCTGGGAATGTGGCTTGCTTTCTTTGCCCAAGGCTCTGAAGCATTGTCTCTCAGACTGTTTGCAGTCTCCTTTCCCTTACAAAGATTAAATAAGAATGTGATTTTTAAGAGCTGAAACGCAATAGCAGAGTAATTTTAACTCAAATTTGTATCCTAACAAGATTGCTACATGCAATGCCTGTGGTTAAGGGGAACAAAATAGAAACTTGAAGCTATTGTAGGTGGGCTTAATCAGGACTAAAAGCAGCTGCGTTTGTGAGCCACTTCAACAGGTAGTTGGGAAACTAGGACGTTACAGTATAGGGCATTAAGCTAGCAGCCTTTGCTTACAAGCAGCTTGATCTGGAAGGAGGCAGTTTCTTTCCCATTTGATAGAATTTCAACAGTGAAATGAGGGAACATGTTGTATAAAGTTATATACAAGCTGCCACACACCACCAAGGCTTCCGTTTTAGGATCTCTGAATTGGTGTTCTGGGGGATGGCCCCCTCCTGGACAAGCTAGATGAGGACACAGATTAACCTCTCATTTCTGCAGCCAGTAACAAAAAATGTAGTGGCTTTGAGGAACAGTGACACTTGCTTCCTGATTTTTGAACCCTTAAGGTTTAAAATTTAACTTCAAATGAAAGTGCTTAATACCTTCTTAGACTTGTCCCCCAAATTCTTTTAAAGAGAGGATCACATGACACAGACCCCTCAAGCTGATTACTCTATAAGGTGGGCTGGTTGCTCTTACTCACAGCTGAGCCCACCCAGGTGCTGCTGTGGGGCTGACAGAGAGCAGCTGGTGCTATCATGGTGTTTCTCTATCTTCCTTTCAGGCAAGGAATTCCCAAACTCATTTGAGTCCCTAGTGAAGAAGATCTGCAAGTACCTGTTCCATGTGCTCGCCCATATCTACTCCTCACACTTTAAGGAGACTTTGGCACTGGAGCTGCACGGACATTTAAACACACTCTACACACACTTTATCCTATTCATCAGGGAGTTCAACCTCGTGGACCCTAAAGAGACCACCATCATGGACGACCTCACAGAGGTCCTCTGCAGCAGCAGCGGGAGCAGCAGTAACGGGAGCGGCAACGGCAGCAGCAACAGCGCGGGAGCACAGAACCACGTGAAAGAGAGATGAGCCCTCCTGGCGGACCCAAACTAACATTACAAACAATGTACTGGATGGGGTGGATGTGTATGTGTATGTTCAGGTATACACACGGGCATGTACAGCCGTGACCGCAGAGATGCTGCCACGCAGGGCGCGCAGTCGTACGCGGCTGTACGGAGCTTTGGGTTAATGCGCCAGCCGGCGAGAAGTTGCACCGATTTTATTTTATTTTCTGTCCACTCCTCCTTTTACCTATTCAGATGGATGATGAGTGCTGTTTTTAGAGAAGAGCCAAGCTTGAGAGTGGGGCCACTCTTGGTTTTTTTGGTTGGTTGTTTTTTTTTTTTTTCCTTTTGTTTGTTTGGTTGGTTTTTTTTGTTTTCCTTTCTTTGGTCTTGAGTGCAAGCCCTTTGGTCTTTCTAGGATGGTGGTCCTGCCGTTTAAAAAGTATCTATTATATTATAAGAAGTAACTTTTACTTTGAAGTGGCTTAAAAATGCAGGTTTGTTCGGGGGTTTTTTTTGGGGGGGTGGGGGTGGTTTTTTTGGTTTGGTTTTACATAGACTGCCCCTTACCCTGCCAAAAGCTCCCCCATTGAGTGCATCTTGCCCTTTGTTAGCTTGGAATGGGAAGAAACTCGTGGCTTGCCTAGAGTAGCAGCTAGGGGCTTGCTACTTGTTGAAAGTGGGCATGGTTCTCCAGTTGTCCCATCTACTCGGTCACAAGGTGTGAACGTGCAAGAGGATCCACAAGCCTTTCTGCTTATTGCTCCTACAACATATATACTCTTTTCTCTGCTCCCCTGCCTCTTCTTTTCCCAGGCACACCTGCACAGGTGACAGGAGTAGCATCACTGCACTCCAGAACCCTGTGCAAGAGTCACCACCATTCGCTTTCCCTTGAACAGAGGCCTGGGGAGGGGGGGAGAAGGGTATACTGAGTCAGTCACCGCCTGTGCTAGAAAGATGGCTGTTGGCATAAAATTATATTATTGGCTTATTTTAGTTCATCTGTTCTATAATAATAAAAACAAATCTATCAGCCACAAGCTTTGTTTTTGTGTGTGCAGCGTCCGCAGTCACCAGATTCCACCCCTAGAGCCTCCCTCCCACCAGGGAATGCTTCTGGCCCTGCTGCTGGCAGCCAGCTCTGTAAATAATGGAGTGTCTTCCACGCTGTGATCTTACATTTATAATGAATTTCTTGCTTTTCCCAGTAGCCCTAGGAACTGCCTCCCCAGGGAATCTGAAGAGAAGCAACACTTGGAGAGGGGCAGGGTTCCTGTTTGTGCACACATCCATTCTGCACGTGTAGCGGGTGCCTGGATAATTTGAAGCAAATACTGTATCCCAGCATCTCTGGATACAGTATTATATCAGTACTGTATCTGGCCAGTGATACTCCTTTCTTTCCTTCGAGTTTCCCCTGAATTCTTGCAGTCGTCGTTTCCAGTTGGGGAATTGCCAGATGCTGCTTGCACTTGTTCTTCTGTCAAAGCTGTGACAATTGTTTGCTACTGGTTTTGATCATTACCTGAGGCCTATGAATGATTAATAACTGACCTGGCATAAATCTGAGAAGGTGTTCCAGAATGAAGTCTGTACCTGTAGTAAAAGGCAGGAGAGAAGAGGAAGGGAGAACAAGTGCAAAGAAAAAAAGCAAGGGAAAAGCACAACCAAGGGGTGAAATTAGAAAAAACCAAAACAAAAACACAAAAAAAGAGGAAACAAAGCATGAGCAAGAAAGGACAGAGAAAAAGAAAAACCACAAGCAAGAAAAAAGCTTGTGAAGAAGAGTGCAATAGCAACAATAGAGAATAAGTGTGCAAGTGAGAAAAAGAGTAAGTCATAAAAGTGAGAAAAAGAGCAAAAAGGCATGAGCACAGGAGAAGGGGGGAGGAGGAGTGGGGGATGGGGGGGGGGATTGAAAACAACCTCAGACTTTGTGATGCCAGACTTGTCCTGTGTTGTTTCTGGATTGTGGGTGCTGCAGTCTTGCTGACCTGCTCAGCTGAGTGCTGTAAATGCAGTGTTCAAGAGCACTCCTTCCCCACCCTGGCCTCCTGCTACAGCCTCCCTCTCCAGACAGATATTCCCATTCAGTCTCCATACTGATGTGAGCCTTTCCATTACAATTCCCTGCACTAAGGTCTGCAGGGAAAACTGGAGGGCAGCAGAAGCAGTCAGAACAGTGCCACTGGTAAGGCCTCGCTGCTGCTTGCCCTGAGACAAAGTAGAGTTCAAGGTAAGAAACTGAGAGCAAGAAACAGCAACCCAAACCCAAGCAACTACTCGTAATTTATGATCTTCCTGTAAAAATGCATTTGCCATTGTGTTCTCTAGAAGACCATTTAGACCTGAAGCATTTGAGAGAGGTTTGACTTGAACAGGAGGCAGTTGAACCCTGGAACCACTGACCTGGCTCCAGCTCTCGAGTTTCCAATCACAACACCTTGTTGTCTATGTCAAACACGAGGGTGACTATGCCTTAGCTTCCCATAGGAGAACTGGCAGAACCTCGGAGGAAGTCTGGGAATGCACGTGTTGGCTTCAAGCAGCAAACAATTCAGCTGCCAGGAGAGCAGTGCAGTCCCATGGTACCGCTGGAGGAGCCTGCTGTTGTTCATGGCAGCTGTCCCGGCCTCACTCTGTGGGTATTTGAGATTCCTGAAAGCTTCATCTGCCGGGGTAATCGCTTTATATTTTACAAGCAGTTAACAAGAACACAAAAAATGAATCCTATTTTAGTGTGGCCTATCTTGTTGGGTTTAACAGGGAGAATAAGGAAAACACTGAAATAGTGCCAACACCAATGTTCTTCCTGTCAGGAGTAAATGTTACTGTAAAGCTCAGCCTGAAGGCATCCGAGGGTATTGGAGTGGTTACTGAATTACACTGTAGAAACTTCAGACACAGAAGTGCCACTAAGCCTTCAGAGCTTGCCAGTGACTTCCTCCCATGCTTAGAACATGCCACTGATGCCCCACACGGTGAGCACTGAGCTTGAGTTCACCTGGGACTAACAGGCTTAGGTCTTCTAACACTGACAAAATTGTCATATTGTTGCTTTAAATATGCTTTGTAAATTGTTTAAAGTGCTGTCAGAACAACAGAGACAATTACCTTGCATTCAATGCCCCTCTATCCCCAAAGATCATGGTTTGAATGTTGCTAAATCAATGAAATACCACAGAAAACCCGAACACTTCTAGAAAACACCTTTTTGAACCATCTAGGTGCACACCCACACGTGCACCCTGCCATACAAGCCTTGTCAAACTCGGCTTTACACCTGCCAGTGCAGAATCCCTGACCAACTTTCAGGCCTAAAACCACAGCAAAGCACAAGCTGTCACAGGGCTGAAGTGTTTCACTTAAACCCAGGAACAGTCCTACGTGTGTTTTGGGACATCCTGTTCTTGACATTTGTTGCTCTGCAAACATGAGCAATGTTGCATAAATTTATAGCAATGAAATGTTTTATCAAGCTGAAACTTTCCCCCATTTTGCCATTATCCCATAGTCTTTGGGGCTGCAGCATCCTTAGGAAATCTGAGCCTAAGTGCCTATAAATAAAAACAGGAGGAAAATAATTTCTTTATCCATGCCAGCTGAAGTAAATACCAGCAGCAGGTAAGCAAGCACCAAGGTCAGCAGCTTGTGTCTGTCACAAGGGCTACCTCTGGCCATTCAGGGAAGGGGACACGGGAACATCTTTTGCACAAACAGCCAATTGTGCCTTTAACCTCAAGGGAATGAAGCCGTGTAGAGAGCAGAGGAGAAGATTCACCCCAGCCCTAAGGAAGGTCCTGACGTAGCAAGCTGGAAATTGAGTCAGGCATCTACTTCAACCCAGCAAAATCAAAGCTGTGCCTTTCTTTCTTGCCTGGGGATTGCAGGAAGCTACCAAGTCAGGGATCCCACAGAGCACACTCATTTTATACGTGAGTAACAACGGCTTCACCAAGAGAGTTAAGAAACTCAACCAGAAAACACCACTTTGTTGACAAAAATCTGAGGAAGGAGAAAGATGGCTCTGAGGTGCCACCAGTTCTGGCTGAGTATGTGCATGGCAGGAGGCTCCTGGAAGTGATCAGGGGCTAAAGATGGATGCTGCCAGGTAACAAATAGCTCCTGCACATCAGCAGGAGACTGAAGGACTGCCACAGAAACAATCAATCCCATAAAAGAACAAGCCAGCTTTATGAAGCCTACTAAGCATGCTGATCTCATCAAAGCCACACTTCACCCAACAAGCCTTTGCTCACATCCATCATGGAATGTGTCCCAGCCAATCCTTAGCTCACCATTTCAGCTGTTAACAGAAAGAACTCAAATCCAGAAATACTCTTCCATTATCTAAACTGCAGACAGAGGAGTAGGCTGTTGTTTCGTTCTATTCAAACCTACTAAACAAATGAAACCAATGTTTGTGCCTGTGGCACAAACGGCAACCCCAGGCAGTTTAAATGTAGTTCTGTTGCCCAGTGGCTGTCAATAATCACAACACAGGGTTCAGTATGGCTGAGTTATCCATGCTGCTGTGCCAGTACCAGTGCCTGACTATAAACCCACTACCTGAATGATTTCAAGATAGATCTGGTATCTTTAACATGATAAGCTGCAGGCAGTAGGGTGAAATCTTTCCAACTGAACTGATGATATAACATGAGAAAAACACCAAACAGCTGGCAAAAACCCCTCAGTGTCCTAATGGGTCTCTGTTCTTGTCATGGACAGAACTGCTCTGGTTGTGACAGCTGACATGAACAATAAGACTTTTCAAAGCTAGGTTAGCATGTGACTTGGAGAAAACAGAAGCTGTTGTGGCCAAGCACTCAGATGAGAGAACACTCAGAGAGCTTTGTCTAGCAAAAAAACCCCCCAAAAACCGAAAAAGCAAAAGCAGCACTAGATTAACTTGTTTTTAATGCTGTCATCTGCTAATTATTTTCATTATTTCTAAAATGTAGGCATTAAAATGGTCTGACACTTTCCCACACACCAGTGCAGGTAAGCTCACATTCTCTCACAAAGTGGTAGAGGGTCCCTCACATAAACCTCCTCCTCCTTTTAATGGTCTCTGGGATAATTCAAAAGAAAGAGTAGAAAGAGCCTGGGCTAGACAGGCTTTGTGCTCAGTGGAGAGCAACCCTCTGCAACATCAGCTCAGATACAGAAAGGGCAAATGCCACCTCACAGAGGATTTCAGCTTCTGTGAAACCACTGCTTCAACCTGACATCAGTAAGGCTTAGAAGACACCTGCCCTGAAGCAAGTACTGCCCTCAAGGACTGCAAAAGGAAACCTAAACAGGGAAAACAAACTGGTCCTGGGCACCAGCCACTAATTTAACTCTCACTCTGAACCAGTGGAGTAGTCCAGGGTTCCCCTCGGAGGGCTTTAATGCCAGTGCAGAAGCTGGAGGTGAATCCCCAGCCTGGGAAAGACAGAAAGGCTGCACAGCTCTGCAGCACCACGGACTCACCCGGCCCCACAAGGCCACAGCATTTACAGAGTCCTGTTCTGATCCTTTGTGTGTGCACTGGATTCCTTGAGGAAAGGCCTTTACTTGACAGCGCTAATTCCAAGTAGATGAAATTGCCTAAATTTCCTGTTTCCCCGCTCCTAATTGCACTTGACAAAGCATCGAACACAAAAAGCGGATTTCCATAGGATTCACTCCCCAAATCATCTCAAGGAATATTCTTTCTGTTCTAAGCATCAAAACTTGGGTAGAAGAGCTACTCTGCCACGTAAAGGTAGACAATGAAATAGTTCTTAATACAGAAGTTAATCCCCCTAAACAATTTACTTTTATGAACAAGGAGAACCCTGTGCTTGGCTCTACTTAAAAAGATAATCCAGAACAGGAAAGTGACATTGAATAACTCAATATATTTACCTGAAATCTATGTAAAACCTGTAACAGAAAGAACTCTGTCTTTTTCAGCCAGGTTTACTGACACTCAATAATTTAGGAAAGTTAATTTGAATCCTTGTGGCTATAAAACCTGTCTCAGCAGGAGTAAATATGAGAAGCAGAAGACAAAGTGTAGCTGAAGACCAGCTGTACCCACAACAGCAGAGCTGTGAAAACTTCAGCTACATTAAGAACATTTTTGAGAGAGCACAAATAGTAATACACGTATTTGAATAATCTTAGCAGTTTAAAACTGATTTAAACTGTCTTAAATGAAATCTATAGAGCAGATGCTGTGATGTGATCAGAGCATCGCAGACCCAGCATGTGAGGATGGGTAGTTCCAAGCAAATATTAAAACAAGATGTGCATCAAGACCTCAAATAAATCATTGTTCATTCCTTATTAAACTAGTGACATGGTCTGCAGAAGAACAAAAAACCATTTTTTTCCCTTGAAATTGCACCTATTGACCCAAAAAGGTTTGTGCATGGAGTCTCTCATTTCGCTCCCAGAGGACGACATTAGGAAGTAGATAGCAGGAAGGTAGTCAGGCACTGCAAGCCAACATCTGTCAGCAGCCTGCTGGCAAACAGAAATTTCAGTTTGAAGCCAAAACACTTGGGAAGAATCCCTACACAATCTGTAGGGCAAAAGAAAGCAGACACACCATTCCCAGCTGGACAGGGAAAGCTCCTTCCACATGAGATTTTCAACTACAAAGCCACTACTGGCATTCAGGGCTTAAGGCAGATCAGTTCAAGCTCACACGAAGTCAGCACTGAGGCACCAGAAGACTGCAAGGCGTCACCTGAATCCCAAAGCCTGGTCCCAAACAGTTCTGTGCAGCACAGAGATACAGGACACATTTGTATCCTGCCCACCCACCTTTCTTCTGCCTGCATCAAACCAGTACATTGAATTTGGTAATAAGATGGCAACCCTCTGAATGAAGTTAATCTTGTGGTGTAACCACTGCTTAAAAGTGAAAGCACAACAAATACTCCAATCCATCAAGGAATTTTGATTGGATTAGGAGCCCTCTGTGCTCCATCATAATCTCCCTGATGAAGGCAAAAAGCAAAACTACATCTGGAGAAGAGATTAAATCCCCCATTAGAACTGTTTAATTGCCTGTTATTACTGGATTAACATTCATTTCTGATCCAGGTGCTCCTCAGATAAAGAGCTCAGGTGGTTCATAACAGCACTGCTTTATTTTGCAGTGGAAGTCTTCTGGCCCAAGAATTGAAAACATGGGCTCTTTTTAAAGCTGGGTCTCCAAAACGAAGGAAACTTAAGCAAGATTCCATCTGCCTGTCCCTTTTTCTTGCCTACCCCAAACTTTTGAATTGCTGCCCGATTTCAACCAGCCTGGAAGACAGGTAAGAGTTTTGATTCAATTAGAAGTTTTCACAAGTTTTGCAGAAACAAGCAACTATTAGAAATTGAGAAAGAGCCTGTAAATGAAACCCTAAGTAACCCAAGTAAGGAAAAAAATGTGGCCTGTGATCCCATGTTACTTGATGTCAAAGAACCCTCACAAGAACACAAACTCACACAAGTCCCCAAAGACAAAGGGACAGAGAGCTCAGGATTGCCTGACCACAAATCACAAATTGTTTGACTAGCTTCTAAAAGGTGGGCACTTGTTTCACTGCTTGCACAACTGGGACAGTCTGCATGATCCAGACTTCCTCTGCAGTCTCTCAGTTGGCAGATACCATGCTGGATCTTGATGCTATCCCACAAGAAAGACAAATGCCAAAACAACTTTCCTTTCATGAACAAAGATAGAAATGTAGCCTTTGTATCTGAAAAGAGCTAAAGTGATGTGCTGAGAAATGAAAGATCCTGTCTTTGGGGACAGGCTCCTGAGGAGGTTTGCAGGCCTGGTCACTGGAATGTGCTGTTGCTGGGTTAAACACTGGATTCAAGTTTCAGCCCAAGCCACTGAGTGCCTCTGAGAGAATCACTGAATTGCTCTTCATCTCAGTTCCTGAGTCTGTATGAAATGGACAACAGATACCTCTTTTCCTTGTCTGTCACACCTACATGGGGAAAGCTTGTCCCTTACTGCAGGTACCAGAACAGACTCTTGTTTTTTGTGTGCTGTTGAAACACGCCTCAGTAATGTCCCACAGTTTTTATCTGTCCAGGCTCTTGTGGCAGCAGCTCTACTCGACCTTTCCCTTTGAGCAGGACAGGGTTGTGTCTGGTCCTTCCCCCTCCTGCAAACAGACTCTGATGTTTAGCTGTGACCCTGCCACAGCAAGTGAATACTGTCATGTCTCTGCAAAGCTACAGAGAAGCTACACATGCTGGAGAGAGGCATATCCACACCTCTCTCTCCTCCTCTCCTGCCTCTGCACAGCACCACTGACAGCTGGCACACAATATAGCTTGTAAAAGTCTTTAGGAAGCAAAGAGAAAAGACAGTGTCTTTGCTATCCTGTCCTCTCTGAGGAAGGGCTCGTGTTCTAGACACCGTTCTCCACGCCAGATAATCAGCAGGGCATTGTACAAGGCCCAGAACAAAAGCTCTGTAGCACAGCTGTCTCACATGGCATGCAGTGGGTGACACCATATTCTGTCTCTCTACAGGATTTTTGCATGCTACAAAATGTTTCTCCACCCCTCTCTTGTGGAAAGCGGAGCAGGAGCAGCTGTGGAAGCAACAGGCAGACTGGGAAGTTTATGTTTGTGCAAAATATGTGCAAAACACACAGTTTGTACTTCGCAGTGACACCGCAGCACTTGGTTCTACCCATGGCCACTCACCACGGGGGCTGTGGTGAAGCTTTCGGGTGGACATGGCCAGTGCTGCTCGGTGTGTTCTGGCTGACTCTGTCCCTCTCCCCAGAGACGGAGCAGGAAAATGCAAGCAGAAGCTGCACATTAACACAGCCTGGGGACAATGAACCAGAGACCACGCTGGGCTACACACGTGGCTCAACAAGTAGTGAGCCCTTCCCATTACAGGGCAGTACAAGTTAAGGTGACAAAAGCTCTTTGTTCCCCTTTCCGAAATGAGACCCTTCGGCAGCAGTTCTCATTCTGGCTAACATTCTGTCAGGCTCTCCTCTTTCATCACTTTTGCTAAAGCAAATTTACAGTGCAACACCACTGAAACTGAGCATCAGGGTTGTATCTGCTTTCACACCTCTGTATGAAACCATGCTCCACACACCTCCAAGCATATCTGGCAGAACAGCTTTTAGGACTATTTCTTTTTAAGTAAATGGCTGCAGCTGGCCCTTGTTTGGGTCACTAACCAAAACCAAGCCCCACATGCTAGCAACAGGACAAAAGCTAGAGCTAGTGCATCAAACTTAATTAAAACTGCACTTAAAAGTAAGAATTTTCTTAAAGTTTTCACTTTTCTCCAGTGTCAAATGCTCACACCATCATAGAAACTGGGCTGAAGTTGACTGGTTTACAGCAAGCCCACTTGAGACTCTTCATTTCGGGGCCTGAAGGGAGCACTGCTCTGAACTCCCATGTTTCACATGCCACAAGAGTCCCACACATTTCACCAGTCTGTGCCTGGTCAAGATTCCACGGAACCCATCAGCAATTGCTGAGTCACTATTTGAACACAGATGACAATTAAGAAAAGCAGAGAAAATGCAGTGTAATAGCAGAGGAAAGACTTGGGGAGCTGAATAACAATCCTGTGCTGGAAAGTCACCTGCCTATGAGATGTGACACGTTAATATCTGTATGCAGAACCTGATGGAGCAGCAAACAGAGCCCATTTTGGTCAGGTCTCCCCACCACCACAGTGTGGTCTCAAGTTGAGCCTGACTCCTTCGCCACTGACTTCCAAGCACAGTCACTTGCAGCACCAAGCCTGAGCAAGACAATCCAAATCCAAATTAGAAACAAGGAAACAGCAGCAGGGACTTTTACCTCCTTTTTGAATGCAATTCATAATTCAGCCACAACAGGTCTCTGCCAGATGTGGCTGCTGGGGTCATCCCACAACTCTGTAACACCCAAGAACAGGGCTGCCAGCAGCAGGAAAGCCACCAGCTCTGATGTCAGGTGCACTGCAGGCTGCCCAGGGTCTATTTTACAGCTGGAAATTACAAACTATTTAGCCTCACACACATATTTATGTTATACATTCAACACAAGGCAAGGAGCAGTGAAGGGAAGAGAGTTGTGCTTTCTCTCTCACATAGCTACTCTCACTTCCAGCCTCAGCAGAGCAAGGGGCATTCTGCTTTACTGCTTATTCAGACCCGGTAAGATTTCAGTCCCCTCCGTAAAGTGCTGACAAAGCCACATCACTGTGCCATCCAAGTATCTGCTAAATAAACACCTTCACACTGAGGGGTTAAGGCTGTTATTTGAATCTACTCCTGGATTCCCTATAGGAGAACACACTGCAGAAAATTAAGACCAGGGCTCTACCAAACCACACACCCCTGTGCTGGGTCCAGGTCTCCTCTGCGCAAGGTCACTCCAGGGACACTTCTGAGCTACCCGAGTGCAAGCAAAAGACTCTGAAGTGTAACAGCATCTGAGTAGATCACATCAGGAAGGCTCTATCAGGAGGCAGCAACTTCAGGGATCCACAGCAACCTGGCTGTGTTTCAGACAAAAGAGTTTCCTGTTCTATGCCCAGATTCCGCTCAACTGTGGTAAACCACGAATAGTCTCACAAAATTACCTACTTCTTATTCCAGGCATTTTAAAAGCCATCCCCAAAGCTCTTTGCAAAGGAGGTGCTGCTGCCTTCCTCAGCTTCGTTACCTCTGCAATTAAAAATCAGGGAGCCACCCACTGCCACACATCCAGCAAATGCCAAAGCCAGGACACTGCAGTTCCAGTCCAGCCCTCTTTCCAACCATCCTGCTTTTTCCACCATCCTATGCAGAGGCCCTGCTGTTGGGAGGTATCACAGTCCATCAAAACACTGGCCTAAAGCTCAGTACATGGGGACCAGCCTTTGTCCCAAAGCCTTTTTTTTAAAGCTCTTACATAAACACCAAGTTCTACCTACTCTGTACCCATTTGTGCTCTTATTGTGCAACTTGGTGCTAAAACTGAAGGCTCTTGGGCAGAGAGAAGCAACTTCCTATACTGCACTCATGCAGAAGAGTTTAGATCAGGAACCCTATGTGGACTGGAGTTCATGAGCATTCCCATAAAGTGATGGGAGATCTCAGCCAGGATTCCATCTCTTACCTAGTCCTACAAATGGCTTTCCACATATCCCCAAAGCATCCCTCATGAATGTAGCTCCAATACATTCCCTGATACATTCCTGCACCTAATTGTGAGCAGCTCAATTCAATAAACCAGACCAGAACTATTGAAGTAATTTGCTTCAGGCAGGACAGAAATCACTACCCCACTGTGCATCTTATAAATAACAAGACTTGACCAAGGCAATAACAGTGTAACACTGGGATCTAATTCCATGTAACTCCAGTGTGAGTCAGGACCGCCTTGTTTCAGCTTAGTTTCCTCCATTCTGAAATCTGATTTTACTTTCAGAACAAGGATGTCCTGCAGAGGAGCTATCCAGCACACACACACCAAATTGGAGCCACTGCCTCAATGCAATTACTTTTTGAGAGTATTTGAGGCCTTACAGTAAACACAGCTGCTTTTTCTGACAGTTCTTCTAAAACCTAGAAGTGCTTCCTACACCAAGGCTTGCTACTTCCCTAGACCAACCTGTTTTCCTTCTCTTCTGGACAACACGGAGAGAAATGTGTCCCATTCCCAGGGCTGGGCCAGTACTGCCTTCCAGACCCAGGAATGTCCACACAAGAGAGAACACAGCAGAAACACAGAAGGTGTTTCAGAAGGTGCGATAAAGAGCAGGTCAGTGAGAAGCTGTGGAGCAGAAAAATAAATTTCTCTCCTCTCCTGGGCAGCTGTTTCTGGAACTGGCTGTCCAGAGAGGTTGTGCAGTGTCCACCTTGGAGGCGCTGAGAACCCAGAACGGCAAAGCAATGAGCAGCCTGTTCTGAGCACGTCCCTTCCAGCCTTGGCTGCTGTGCGGTTTTGTGATCCACGGGTGGACCTCTCTGGCCAGGCAGAGGTCCCTGGCTACACCAGAAACACCCACTCTGGCTGCAAGCAAACTCTTCCTTCTGCTAATGCCGTTGATGAAAGCTTGTGTCTTCCCTGACCTTGAAGCTCTGTTATCTCCTTTGGCTTCAAGAAGGCAATAATAGCTCCTGACAATGGCAAGTCAGCTTTGAGCCGGTGGAACAGGAAATCCCATTTCTCAAGCCCTTCAAAGCCTGCCTGGCACAGTTTCTCTCAGCAGCACTCAGTGAGATTACAGCTCCAAAAATAACCCTCACAATAAGTTGTGCATTTAGAAGAAGAAAGGACTTGCCCTCAGTGTGGGTTTCCCTTCCACTTGTGGCCTCAAGTATCCCCAGACAGTTGAACTACTGCGGTTTTGTTCTCCAAATTAAGCAGGAGCTGCAGCTGTTGAAGTGGTTTTAAATAAAATAAGAAGATTAAAGGGTACAACAAAGAACCAAGGTATTTTCCAGGTTTTAGACAACTGTCTCTCTTCCCTCCCTGTTGTTTTCTATAATAAGAAACTCAGAGCTAAATCTCTTCCTCACCAAAACACTCTGCCCTTCTAAGAGGAGCTCATATAGAATTGGTTGTATACAGGTGAAATGAAGCACCTGCAGACTTCACCACAGAACACAATCCCTGTGGGCATTCCTCTTCGGTATTTAAGAAAATGTCCGAGCCTGTTGGGTTAAATGCAGTGTCTGAATCATCAGGAAAGAAGGCATACCTTGTAACAGCAGGCACAGAATTAGCACTACCTGGAGGCCTCACACAGTTTCACTGTCTTTACAAGTGCTGTCTTTGCCTATGCCCAGCGAGAGCCATCAAAGCTCAGCCATTTGCATCCAATCACTTTTATCAAAGCCAGCCTGACTGCTGAGGAAATTGTCATGCATTGTTTGCAAGGCTTGGAAGATTTGCATCAGTGCTCTCCAACACAACCAACCTCTTTCTCAGCCCCTAGACTGACAAGTGGCAATGAGATTTACCCTCCTGACTACGGGCTCAGCTGCTCATTTGATGCATATACATCATCTATTGCTTTATACAGCACGTGTCAGGTACTGGCTCAATTAAAAACGGTTCACCTTAAGCACAAACACATTTTTCATGTACGCTTGTGTCTAAACAAAGTTAACATCCACTTGAAAAACAGACAAACAGAAAATGCCAGCTGGAGTATTACACACTTACTTGTCTTCGCTTTACTCCTGGAAGGTCCTACACCGTGTTGTTTCACCCGGAGCAAATCAGACAGATGAACTTTAAACCCAGGAAGTTTTTTAGCTAATGAGTCCAAAGAGCTGAACTCTCCGAGGGAACCAGAGAGGTGCAGAGCTCAGACCCTCACCTAACGAAGGGCAGCTGGCACAGCTCACAACATCTCATCAGCCATCACCTGAGGTGGGGTTTGGATGAGGACAATTGCCCCCACCTGGCAGGAGAGACAATCCAACTGCTTCAGTCATGGAGGCTGGCCAAAATCCCCAGCCACATTTACTAATTGCTTTCAGATTTAAGCTATAAAATAAGAAGGGTGTTTTGTGGACAACAGTTTAAATATAAACTCAGTTTGGTCAGAAGCACAGTCCCTTCTATGCACTACAGATGGTAATATGACACCATGTATGTCAGATTACACAAGAGACTGTGTTATAACATGGCCAGACTAGAAGCAGAATAAATGTAGACAGGCCCTAAGCATGAGGCCCTCCACTTTGCAATATTATTTTCTTCTTACAGCTTTTGAAGACCATAATTAGCAATAGTGGGGTTGCAAATTGTGCATATACTGGGGACAGGAACAGATGATAGTTCATGAACACTGCTGAAGAGAGGAGAGCAAAACAGAAAAAGAAGCAGCATATACTTGCTGCCACACTGCCCTTAAATCCCATTTCCCCTGTCTTACACTGCAGCCCAACACATCCTTTCACTTACACAGATGCAAATGATACACAGCTAGTTCCTAGTTCTGGGTTTCCAGTGTTAGAGACCAAATCCTGCAGCACTTGAGATTCTCCTCATCCTTTCATCTTTGTCAGCTCCTCCACTCCCCTCCAGTTTTAGCAGACCAGCAAATCCCTCGAAGACCCTATAAACACTCTGGCTTTTTCCTAGATAAGAGTGTATTTTGTATGGCTGCTGCCTGGCAGGGCAGAGCCTCCCCAGCCACCCTCACTTTGCCAGAACATCCCTGGGGCCAAGGCGGCACTACAGAACCTTCCAGAAGGTCTCCTCCTGCCTTCCCTCCCTGGTGGGTGGTGCCTGCCCCTCACAGTCTCCATAGGCGGGAAACCTGGCCTGGCCTGGCTGGGGCAGGTCTGGAGAGGGGACACGAGAGGGGACACGAAGGGGGACACGTCTGGAGCTGGCTGGGCTGTGGTGAGAGCCAGGCCAGGGTGTGCTCAGGGCCAGGGCCGCAGCCCTGCTGTAAGCCACGCTCTCCCCAGCCATGTGGGAAGCACTTGCTGTTCCCAGGGATGCACCAGCCAGGTCAGAGCCCAGGAGGGGAACTGCTGGGCGCACTTTCAACCCAGAGGGAAGAATGGAGAGCGAGGTGTGACAAGCCAGCAGCCACACGGACTGTCCAACCAGCCAGCAGCAAACCCCAGACCCACACAAGCCAGGGACGTACCTGAGCAGCTTTTTCAAATGTATGTGACTGAGTGTTTCAGGCAGGGAGGGTGCAGAAATCCTTCCTACTGCTAAATCTGGAAGCAACGTGAGAAGCTCAGGTTAGAGATGAGAACAATCACATGCAGTCAGTTTTTGGTACAGTGGTTTCCATCCAGACCAGATCTCGTGGGGTGCGATTGCTCTGAAACTTGGATTAAGCTTTTGGAACACGTTACTGCACAAGGCCAGGCCTACAGGGTTGAGCTGTCCTTGCTCCTCAGACCCCAGCATTAATTCCACGGCCAGGAGGATGCTGCTTTCCTTTGGCTGCCATCTTCAGCTCCTTCAGTGCAGGATGCCGTGCCATGGTACTTACCGGCTGTGGCACTGGCCAGAAGTCTGTTTTCATGGACATAAACAGGACACTCAACAGTTGGTATCTTTACTGAATGAATTTATTGGTTTTTGAACTAAAGTTGCTCACAGTTATTTAACAAGGGATACATCAGATTTTTTTGTCCATTTCAAACCATTAAATAATGTCAGTTTGTGTCTGTATATGTGTGTGTGCGCGCGTGTGTGTCTTCAAAGTACAAAATAGGAAGGATAACAAGAGGTATTGCTTTCATTTATTCTTATATCTTGTGTAAGTAATCCCCTTCCTGCTTGTACCACATGGGTTTTGCTGATATAGGTATTTTTAAATTATTATTATCTTGTATTGAAATCCCAGCCTTTTGTAGAGGTACAATGTAACAGAAGCATCAAAATCTATACACAAGGGAAGAGAAAAGAGGGAAAAGAAGGACGGGGGTGATGGGAGGGGAGCTCGGAGGAGAAGTAGAGAGAGGGCAGAGGCAGGAAAGACAACGAAAGCAAAAGAGACTAATTTACAGCAATGTCATGCAATTAAAACTGCCCCCCCTCTCCTGCACCCTTGCCTCCCCCCCTCCCCAGCCATCACCCCCTGGTGTCTGACATGCACACAGCAATACGAGAGAGAAAAGTTTAAGAATAGGGAAAATAAATAAATAAATAAATAAAGCAAAAAAATTAAAATAAATCCCTCCCATTTGGGGGAATGGGGAAACAGGGCAGAAGTCAAAGGTCTTTGCCCCAGTTGTGTCTTTAAAAATTCTTTTTAATCTTCAAACCTATGTACAAGTAAAACTGGTCCAAGAAGGGGAAAAATGATTAAAAAAAACAACAACGACAACAACAACAAAAAAGAACTCATCCAACATTATCATTTAAAAAAAAAAATAATCTTGCGATACAACATACACCCATAGGAACCCAACGAGCAGCAATCGAAGGCCATAAAAGAGCTGAACACTAATGCTAAGCCTACATTCTTAAAATCTCAGTCAAGAAATACTTCTCACTGTGTTTTGTCTTCCACGCGTAAAACCACGGTTTTTTTTGTTTGTTTAANCCAAGACCTAATAACTGAAACACAAAAAAAAAAGGCCCCCATCCACCCAATCCCACCCTCCTCCCCTGCAAAAACAAAAAAACAAAAACGAAAACAAAACAAAAACTTTATAAAAATATCTTGCAGTAAATTTTAAAGTTTACAGTAGCTTCGTGATTAAGTCTCCCATTGCCCTGACTCCACCTTGTCTTGCTCTGATGAACTAAGTGCCAGTGATTTTGCACACACACACACACACACACACACACACAGAGAGGAAATAAAACCCAATATAAGTCTCTTTTCTTCCTCCTCTTCATCTTCTTTTTTTTTTCTTTTTTTTTTTCTTTTTTCCTTTTTTTTTTAAGAAAAAAATCACCCAAGCCAACAAATGAAACTGGTAACTTAAAATAAAAATAATACTGATATCAATGCAGCACTAGCAACACAACAATTGCCTCTAAATGCAGGGTGTGGTGGAGGATCCAGCTGGTTGAAGAAGGTCCCAGCGCGGTGGCACAGTGGCAGGGAGTTGACAGGTGGGGAGGAAGGTGTCGAAGGAGGAGCAGCAGTAGCAGCAGCNCGATACAACATACACCCATAGGAACCCAACGAGCAGCAATCGAAGGTCATAAAAGAGCTGAACACTAATGCTAAGCCTACATTCTTAAAATCTCAGTCAAGAAATACTTCTCACTGTGTTTTGTCTTCCACGCGTAAAACCACGGTTTTTTTTGTTTGTTTAACCTTTGAGCTTGGGCCAGAATAAGTTACACTTGGTCACATAACTCTTGAGGAGGAGGAAAAAAGGTGGCAATTCTTTCTCAAAGTCACAAAATGAACACTTACAGGGTTTCTGTGTCTTTTTTCCCCCTCCTCTCCAAAATAAATAAGAATCAGTGTTGCCTCTACACAGTTATTAAACAGAAGATATATCTAACAGCTTATTTTTTTAAATATATATATATGTATATATAAATAACCAAGACCTAATAACTGAAACA
>VZRR01008592.1:340037-428757 GCA_013398015.1 Oreocharis arfaki
AAAAATAATACTGATATCAATGCAGCACTAGCAACACAACAATTGCCTCTAAATGCAGGGTGTGGTGGAGGATCCAGCTGGTTGAAGAAGGTCCCAGCGCGGTGGCACAGTGGCAGGGAGTTGACAGGTGGGGAGGAAGGTGTCGAAGGAGGAGCAGCAGTAGCAGCAGCGGCAACTGTGCCTGGTGACGGGAGAGACAGTCCTTGGCAGAGTCTTGTCCCTCTTCTTTGCTACCAGAAGTTGCCTTTTCCCTAAGTTTTAATGTTTTGTTTGTATGTGTTTATTCATTGAACCCCCTCTCCCTCCTATGTTTACTCCTTTCCCCTTCCAGCAGGTTAAAAAGCAAAATGATACAGTATAAAAAAACCAATTAGTTTGTGTGTGTGTATATATATATATATGTATGTATGTATATTTACACATAAATATACACACATATATACATGTATATATAAAAAAAGGGGGCAAAAGAAAAGGAAAAGGTGGTGGGGAGAAAAAAAATAAAAAAAGATAAGAAAATCCCGTGATGAAGCTCCCCAATATTGTCTTGGTTCAACGCTTAGTTTTGAGTTGCTCCTGGCTGGTTTCTGATGAGAACGCGCTCTGGATTCATGGAACACTGCGCTCCCGCTACACCCGTCTCCTTCCCCACACCCTCCCTCTCCGGGCTGCGTTCACCTGCGCGGACAGAAGTTGCCAAGGGTAAATAATTCACTCCAACAATTTGCAACCTCCTTTGAGCCCAGACTCTGCAATCCCATAACTGAGCAGATCTCTCTTGTGGAGCACCAAAAAAGAAAAAGAGAGGGGAGAAAAAAAACCAGGCGTGCACTGGGGAGGTGTTTGGGGAGAAGTGGGGGAGAAGCCCACTTCCTGAAGGGAGAGGGGAGGCTGGGAACCTCAAACAGAACTGGTCCTTGGACAGTCTACATCGGTTGCCTTCCGTCAACAAGTGTCCGCAGAGCACAGAAGGTGAAGCCGTGGCTGACATGTTAACTTTTCGGGATAATTCCTGGTAGCAGAGCGGAAACAAGTGGTGTCGTCAGAAACACAGAGAGAGCATGAACAGAACAAGAAACAAAACAAAAGAAAACAAAAAAAAAATAATAAAAAACCCAAAAAATCAGGAAGGAGAAAAAAAGCAAAACATTCAAAAAAAGGGAGGAAAAAAAACCAATTGGAAAAAACCACAACCCAAGATCTGGTGAACTGGGTTTGTCATCTGTGCTACCTTTTCTTTTCTTTCTTTTCTTTCCATTCTTTCATTCGTTTGTTTTTGTGTTTGTTTCTGAGATATATATTATATATCATATATAAATATATATATGTATATATATACAGTCATTCCTTCATACAAAATTTGTCTATAGACAGTTTTGTACTGTTGTGGCAAGGTATATACATCCTTCTAGTTTAGAGGCTAGCTTGCTAAGGAATATTCTTTCATTCTTTCTTGCTTTTTTTCTTTTTGTTTTGTTTTGTTTTTTGTTTTTTTGTTTGTTTTTTTTTTTTCTCTAAGTTTTTTAATTTTTTAATGTGTTTATTTAAGGTTGGTTTTGTAGGCCGACTGATGAGACCATNAAAAAACCCAAAAAATCAGGAAGGAGAAAAAAAGCAAAACATTCAAAAAAAGGGAGGAAAAAAAACCAATTGGAAAAAACCACAACCCAAGATCTGGTGAACTGGGTTTGTCATCTGTGCTACCTTTTCTTTTCTTTCTTTTCTTTNTAATTTTTTTATGTGTTTATTTAAGGTTGGTCTTGTAGGCCGACTGATGAGACCATCTTTGCCTTGTCTTTGCCAGCAGGGTACTTATTGTCTCCTCTAGACCCATAGTCATTAGAACCGGAATCGCTCCGCTTGCTGTTTGCGCTATGCTTGGTTGGCGTGCCGGGGGGATGGCTCACCTGCCCGTTCTTCTCGTCTGAAAAAAGTTGTTTAATTACGTCAAAGAAGTTACTCAATGGGCTGCCTGGGTACACAAAACAGAGGAGACAAAAAAAGAAAGAAAGAAAGAAGGAAAAAAAAAAAAACAAGAGGGAAAGAGAGAGAAAAAGAGGAGAGAAAGAGAGAGAACAAACAAACAAATGAACAATGGGGTTTTTAACGAGAAGAACATGATGAGGAGATCCAGAGCCACGTGCGTGGGGGTGTGTGGGGGATGAAGACAATGAGCAGGAAGAGGAAGAGTGTTTAGGATGGGACACCTACAGAAATAAAGAACCTGGGAGCATAAAGCACCTAGGGGGAAGGTCCTAGTTTTTTCCTGAGTGGGGAAGCATTGCTGTCTCACCTAGCAGGAGGACATAGTACCACGTGACTGAAATAGGTCAGTCCATTACTAGGATTCACTTGGCCACTCCACACGGAAATGTCAGTGACTGTAATGCTGGACACAGGCAAATCCCATCCAACTGCTGCTGTTACAAACACGGGGTATTTCCATGTGGCTGCCCATCGATGCTTTGCTTTGCAGTATTGCTAAGCTCTCTGTCTATAGCTTGCTTGCATTTTATTTCAGTCTGAGTATCTCCTTGCCAACCTGTCATGACTAAGCCTGAAGCACCTGAGTGGTCCCAGGGAAGCAGCATTTGGAAAATGAGCTATGGCTGAGATGAGTGTTGCCATCTGCATGTGTGGTCTGTGGTTTGCACTCGCAGGCTTCTAAGCACCTCCAGATCCTCCCTACAACAGGTACCTGGAAATGAAGATGCTGGATGTGGAAGCAGGCTGTTATGCATCTAACTGTTTCTGGGACCTGACAAGGCAAAGACCTCCTACCTGAATTTATGCCTGAATTTATGCTCTCTCTGCGACACAGCCTCCATGGCACTGACATGCATTCCAGTGCAGTTAGGAGCCAGAGAGGGAGGTAGAGTTGTGTGCTACTGGAACAGGCATCTCCTTAAGCCAGCCCCTAGATCGGGCTGCAGTGTTAACAAGGGCTGGGCACTGGGCACATGAATACAGCCTTTCGTGCCATTTGGAGCTCCAGGCAGCACGGTTATATGCTCTTAATCTAGTTCTGTGTTGAGGGTGGAAAAGCCTTTCTGAGAAAAGGCTCTGGGGCGCTATCGAGGGAAAGGGACCAGCTACTTCTGGAAAGGTAGCCTTTTTCTGGAATTTCTAGTCTCTTTTCATTTTCTTGGATTGGGGGATTAATCTTTATCAAACATAGGAGGGGTCACACTAAACTCTTTGAACATGGATATTGAAGGTGTTTTTTATCTGATGTATACCATGCAGGTGAAGCCTGTTCATGATCATTAAAACCCCATGATGGTTTTCTCAATATTGGGACTGTTGGCTCCACTGTTCTATCAAATTCAAATAATTTCTACCTCCAGCACCCGGAAGGAAATGGGCTCCTTGTATGGGCCTTCCAATGTGGTAGAATGCTGTCAAGAGTGGAACCTTTCATCCCCAAGATGGGACCATTCTGTCAGCAGCAAAGGGCTTCCTCATAGCAGAGACTGGTGGACACTGGTGGCTTGGGAATATTGTATTTCCCTTCACTTTCATTCCGAACATAAGCGACCCAGTAACTACAGCAGGCAAGTACTTTCTGAGCACAGCAATTCAACTGAAGAGCTTGTTGAGTACTTTCTATTTCTCTAATTGAAAATGCTAGACAGACATCAGCTTCTTACACAGAGAAAGAGGAAATACATAGTATTTGTGCTCTGCAAAACTGAATGTGTTACTCTTTTTTTCCTGCCCTGTGCTAACGAGGTAGGTGCTGCTTTCTTCTGCTTGTTAACAGGCATTGAGAAAAATCAGATGGCTGGCAAATACAGTGAAGGATCCTAACCTTATTAATCTAATTCATTCGTTGACTTCCTGTACCTGCTGCTTTGTGGTTAACATTCTGCTTGCCCTGGTTCTGTCACTCAGTTACACTAAAGCCACAAGCAGCAGGCTCTGAGTTTCTGGAAGAGCATCATTCACCCAAGACTGAAGTGATGGGCACAACCAACCAACCAACCAGGCAAAGCACACATCTCAATTTCTGACTAAGAAGAGTAAGGCTTTCACTAAACTCAGTCACTTTGGGGTCAGACCTCCTCCACCTGCTCCATTCCACATGCATGCAAATGCTTGGGAAAGGGGATATCTATGACTTCTACATCAGTTTTCCCTAAGCCTCCCTAAAACTGTTCTAGGTTTATGGGCACATGCTCTGCACAGACTCCTTCTTATCTACTCACACTCATTTCTACTTCTTTTAGGTGGATACCATTTTTCAATGAAAAGAGAAAAAAGAAAGCAAACACTCAGCCTTGAATGCAGGAATGTGGGCAGGTCTGGTTCTCAGGTGGCTTTGGACCCCTCATCTTCATAAGCAAATGGAGTCAGCAGAGAGAATGAAAAAGAGCACTGAAAAAAACGCTGGAGAGGAAAAGACTGCTAGGTTGGGAGAAAAGAGTAGGGGAATATCTCCAGTTATTCAGCTGAGCAGTTTATTTAACAAGCTTAGAGGGAAAGATGAGGGCAGAGTAAGCAGGGCTCTGCAGGAATTGGGAAAGTTTTTTGTTTTCATGTAGACAGGAACAGTAACAAAAGTACAACTTGCAAGAATGGAGCAATAAAACACTTTAGAAATGATACATCTTGTATTTGCTTAGTCCTGATACAGGATTTTTAGTCATCCTACTAAAATATGCTGCCCATGTTTCATCCACCCATTCTCCTCCCCATGCCCTATTGGCTTTCAAGTGCCTAGAGATTTACTGCAGCAAAAGTATTTAACAGTCTGCTTTTCTTTGCCTGTATCACTACTGGATTCCTTACAATCAGCATTTTCAGTCAAAATTTTAATGGGAGGTAAGAAAATCCTTAGGGATGTTTAGAGAGCTACTGAAAACTAAAATAGGCCATTTCACTAACCCTTTCCATCCTCTGCCTTTTGTACTTGCAAATTAAATTAAATCGTAGGTAATAATGCTCTCCTGTCCTGGCAGTCAAGAAAAAACTGATCTTGGGCTGGTGTTCACACTGCTCTTTGGATAGACAAGGAGTCCTCACACTTTTACTCTGGAGATACACAAGAATGGGTCAGTTATGCTGGAAGCATGAAAATGGTGCAGGGTGTTGCTCCTGTTAGTTCTCAGTTCCCTTTGAGGTTATAAATCCAGTAAAAGAAGACTTGAAAGTGCAGGCGATGATAGTTTAGAATAGGCTTTTCAGCAATCTTCCATGCCTAGCATTCAGTGCAAGATGTGTCATAGGCTGTTACACCTGTAAGTCCATCAGGGGGCCTCAAAAAGGCTGCCTTTCTCATTTCAGAAAGTGAGATGACATCCCATTTCCTCTTGTCAGGGATGAAGGTTTGGCTTAATGATTCTTCAGAACGTCCCTGGTGTTTCGTGCACAGACTAAGGTCTTCTTTCCCCTTGAGAGCAAATGTTCATCAGCACAGAGCAAAGAAGTTGTAAAGGGTAGCAAGGGTGAGAAACCGAGAGAAGGATCAGAGGCAGGAGGGGAGGCTCAGAGCATTGCGTTTATGTCTGTTAGGAGGAGATGGGTATGTGCAGTTTTGAGTTAGACCAAGGAGCTGTTTGCTGCAAGATGGGGAAGGGGAATGGGTTTGAAAACAAGCACTGAAGCTTATGAAAGGGTCATGTATTGAAGGGATGCCGAGAGAAATATATTTATGGCGAAGGAACTGGTTTGGGGCACCTGTGTGCAGCACTGTCACAGCCAAATATCACGAAAGAAGTCAAAACTGTGAATGGATTTGAATACAAGTGCTAAGAGGAAGAACCAGGGCTAGAGGCAGACACAAAAATATAGAAGGAAGCTGGGCAGGCAGATTGTATCAACCCTCACAGTCCTCAGTATTTCATCTGCTGTTCTAAGGAAGCCTGTCTGCCACTGACCTTGCCCCAGTGGTGTCAGCACTTTGAGAATCCCAGTGCAAGTGGAGCACCCAGATACGAGAGGAAGGAGAAAATGAGGGGGATCATTCCAGGCACTACAAGGGACACCAGGAAAGGATGCACCTTGCAAAGACCCTGCTCTGACCTTGTAAAGACCCTCACAGTCCTCCACAGAACATAACAGGAGGTGGTGAACAAGCAGCTTCAGGACAAGCCTGGAGGCTTCAGTTACTGATTAGAGCCTGCTGTTTTGTAACGTTTTTAAGACAGTCAGATAAGGACTTGGACCTCTTTTCATTGAAGCAAATACCAACGTTCCCATTGACTTCATGGAAGCAAACCCTGAGGCAAACCCTTTTCCTTCTCCCGTGAAACCATCTCTCTGAAGTCTACGTATTGTTAATGCACTAATCCTTGTGGTGCTGAACACAAAAGTTGCACAAAACAAATATGCCATCTGTGGGATTATCCTCTACCTTTTCTTTCTGTATAGCCTGAGATATTTTGGGTTTCTGCATATTTATCTTGGGCTTTGGGAGAAAGTGAATTGGAAAACATAGGTCTCCACTGCGAAGAGACACCTTTTCTCAACCTGACTTCTCTTATTTCTTCGCTTGTTGCTTTCACATCCTTCCTGATTGTCTTCTGCCTGCTTCTGCTTCTGAGGTTTTCTTCCTATACTCATTCCTTACTCTTTAGCCCTTGTCTTTTTCATCCCTAGGTTGCTCTGTGTTTTGATAGAAGCTGTGGTTTCAGTGAATCATGTAACAAAAATCGAACTTCTTTCACATAAAACATTAAAACACTCTCTTAATGGGTGATAATCCATTTCCTTTCAAATCCATTTTGCTACTTTTAGAGTTCTAGCCCTCTTTGTTAAGACAAGGCATTTTTTTGTCTGTTTGCTTGGTTTCTGTTGGCAGAGTCCCTTCTGCCTTCAGAAACAAATGACTTAAAATACAGAACTCACTCCAAGCGTATATGCAGTGAAAGGGGAGACAGAAAGATAAAGTGGCCCATTCCTCTTTGTTTAGTTGTAGTATCATGTAGGAGTCTCCCTCTAGACTGAAGAGACCCTGGCCTAGGCACTGTACAAATCCAAGTTAGACAGATGCCTCACCCAGCTCACTAACTACTGACTAGTCCACCAGGGAACAACTCCAGTTTCTCAGCAGGAAACCTGAATTGCAGCTGGGAAAGGTGACTTACTTTCCAGAGTTCTTAGACTCTGCCAGTAAAAATGCCAACTGAGAACAGTGTCAGCAGGAACAAACTGCAGAACTACTGCAGAACTGAGGAACTACTCAAGTTATCACATGGCATTGGCACAGGTATCCATGCCACCAGCAGGTGGGAACTTCCAATTGCTACTCATCTGGGCTGACCTGAACAACCAACCTGACATTTAAATGCTCTATAACCATCCTTGTTCTTACTCCTCTAAAACATCCCATCTCCTCTGCAGGAGGGTGGCCCAATATTTCTGTCTAGCCAGAAGCATCCAGATGGCCATTCTGCCTCTATCTTGCACATTTTTTCTCTCACTCTCATAAACACATAGAGCAGCTGAGATCCAGTTCAGCCTCTCCTCACAGGCAGTATTACTGAGACAGGTAGCTCTGGGGTAATGAGTTAGGGATTGGTGAACACAGGCAGCAAAGCCCCAAAGGGATGAGGCCCAATTCCTTGCTGCTGCCTCCTGCAGAGCTAAGGCATGAGTAAGGAATCAGAGACCAAACGTGTCTGTTAGTGATGAGAAGCTCTGGCCAATCCAGCACCACCACATAATGTTCAAAAAAGGAGACATGATGATGGAGAGGAGGGAATCATACATTCATTTGGACAGCTGGTGGCACTGAAAGAGCAGGCAGGGATAGTGGTGGGATGAAAAGATGCCAGATTCTGTTGTGAAGTCATGCTTTTCTGGCAAATTGGATAGTAAAGGTCTAAGCACACGAATTTTTTGTATCTGCCTGTCCTTTTATACAGACCTGCCTGCACAAGTGTGCGCTGAGAAGGGAAGCTGATGACCCTCACCCATAAAGCCAGAGCAAATGATAGTATTGTTGCCACCCATTCCCTTAGAGATTTCTGCAGCTTTGTTCCAATCTTTTTTTGCCTATAAAAATGTCAGAAATGTATTGGCACTTAATAATCCAATTTTGATCTTTCCTGCCAGATGGATGTTCACGTGTTATGGGTTTCAAGTTCTTTGACCTGTTCCTAAGGAGAGAGATGACCTGTACATGCTGTTGAAATGTTGCTTCCTCATTTCCACTGAATAAATCACTTCAAAATATGATCTAAACTTCTGAGAAGGCCATCTCAAACTTAGCTTAGTACAGCAAGCAAGTATTTCCATGTAGCTTCCTGGAACACTGGCTATCATAAATAAAGCACTGTGATCTTAATTAAGAGTGAGATATCTGTGTTTTCTGTATTAGATATTATTACAGAGAAAGAGAAAAGGATCTTGTATTGGATAGTAAAAATCTAACCATAGCTGTCAAAATAGGATCTGACATGAATCAAATAGTTCAATACATCTGGATTAATTTTTAGTGCCAAGTTGCCTTTTTTGTGGCTGCCTTCTTCTACAGTGCAAAACCAGGAGGCATGAATTGGAAAAGAAATGTCTCTCCAACACAAAACTAGACTGAAGACATACAACTACAGTATGTAGAGAGTCCGCCATTCCTTTGGACAGCAAAGGATACTGGCAGAATGGGCAGGGATAACTGGTAAACCTGGTTTCAGCTCTTTAGAACCACTGACTTATCTTACTTATTGCAATCCACGCATTTTGAATTAATATGTGATCTCTAGGGTGGGTCTTCTTCCTTTTGTCTCTCAGCTGGATCACAACTTCAACTGGAGAGTCAGCCATGCTCAGAAAAACCAGGAGCCAGCACATTTTTCAGGAATGTTAATAAAACCCCATTCTTCTGACCACCTCAGGGTGTGACAGTGCTGAGAAGAGCCTTTCAGCTGGGAGGGCAGTCTATGTTTTTTTTCTGCAGGTTTTGACACCAATATTTCTGCCAAGAGTTGCAACTTTTTGGATGCAAATCACCAACCTCCTCTTCCATCAAACAGCTACTTTGTGAGAAGCAGGATTACTCTAATTAATGCCAAAAGGGGTCAGCATCACTTCCAAGAACACCAAGTCCAGGTATTTGCTGCTGTGACTAAAAACAAAAACAGACTCTTACATGAGCACTCACAAAGCTACAGGCTGCAATTGCAACCCAAATGTGATGTAACTAGTTTGAAATGACAAAATGTTTCCTAACTTCTCAAGTATCTTGGGATGCTACTGACATGGGTTTGTGTCTGTATGAATCAAACTGTGATTGCAGGGAGCTACGAAGAGAAGCCTTTACTGGAGTGTGGTTCTCTGTCTGCAGAGGATGACTGGCCATGGCCAGCAAGATCAGACTGCTCTGAAAAGAAAAAATGTAAAATCCTAAACACTGGAAGCAAAAGATCTGAGAGAGACACATTGGAGAGATATGAAAGGCAAGTGGATTTGCTGTGCTTTGGTTTGATCAGATCATTTTGGTGATAGCCACTGGTTCATGCAAGGAACCAAAAAGCTTTTTGTTTAACTCTGGTGCCAGGAATACAGGTTTTCAATTGTAAGCAGCAATACAAGATAAATATTTTAAAGTAAACACAAGGCCTTCTTTCCAGCTTGCACAGGGTCTAAGATTTTGCAAGAATGTATGTTTGTGTAATGCCTAACATGACAGCATGATTTGACTGGAGCTGTACTAGTTATCCATACTAACCTTCTTCTCCTCCTCTTATCATCACCCTCTTTCCATGGAAGTGCCACTGATGCAACTGAAAACTTTACTGAGAATCACCAGAGATGGAAAACAACAAGCAAAGATTGCCTTACTTAGAAGTAAAATTCATCCTCAGATAGTGGCAGTGTGGAGACTGGGAAGTTTACAGTCTTCCTGGGTTAATTTCAGAAAGTAAAGTGGAGGATAAGGCAGGCTTTTCAGAGCTTCCTGACAGCAGCCAGCACTTTGGCAAAACATACTTACCAAGGACTCCAAAAAACTGGGAATGGCTGGGAAGAGGAGCTATCAAAGGCTATATGCCAGCCCTACTATGGAACCAATCACCTAAAGAAATTCCCAGCTCACTACATGAAAGACTTGAAGTCACTAAAGTTTGTGAAGGGAGACTCTTTCCTGACCAAGGACTACTGAAATGGCACCGTGGGCTTCTGCGTGGTGTGCATCAACAGCTCCAGATCCAACGTGTTCAATATACAATGAATGATATTTGCTTTCTAATTCCCAGCTTTGTGGTTGAAGCTGGAGGGCTTTTCAGTTTATGTATTATCTTGATTTTTATTTTTAATGTAAAGGCTCTGCAGAACCTATTAGAACCTTAATTATACAACCTATTTTTCAGTGAGATAGACATAAATACCAGATTAGATGGTAATAAACAGTTCTCTCAATCCTGCTTCAAAAGAAACAGAATCCAGCTTGTTCTTTTACAGCTGTGCTGATTTTATAAGGCTTAATGGCAGCACATAAAGTGGTAAAGCTTATTTGTCACTAAACTGATTTGGCTCAGAATACACACAGGAATAGATCAGCTAAAGTATCACTCCTGTGGATGTTTTTCAGGTCACAGCTGCATTTTATATGTAAATATTTTAATTTTTACAAGGTAAATTTAATCTTATGCACAGACTTCATGGAAACCAATTTAGTCTTTCTGACAACAGCAATGCCCATTTCCCTGCTGAGATGGGTGGAAACATAAAATATTTCACCCCAACATGCATTTCAATTTATTATGAGCCAAATTCTTTTCTTCTATTGTGAAATACTACAAGTTGGCAGCAGTTTTCTAGTTTGCACAGGTAGGGTTGATACAGCAGCAGTGGTGTCATTTGGATATTGGCAGCTCCTATGACATACCTCAGCTATTCAACATTAACTTGTTTCTCAATGCCAGTGGCCGTATGAAAAATCACTTCTCAGACTGATGACCACTGCTAGCAGAAGATGAGATAACATTTAAAGGACTAAGCAAATTTGCTTTGCTGTTAATTACAACATTCAGTGGTTTATAGTGGGTGAAAACACGTTCCTCATTCCCACTAGAGCTTTCATGTGGCTGAGGCAGGCATAAGGAACCTGATTAGCTCTTCCTGCTCCAGAGTTAACTCTTTTTGCAAGAATGACCTCCTGTGCTCACTGTCAGAATATGGAACAACAATGAGGTCAAACTCCCAGAAAATACAGTTTTTCCTACTCTATTTGTTATTACTAGATGAACATTGTGTCAACGTCACGTGGGTTTCTGATCTTCAGAACCACAGAAGGATGGTTTGCCAAAAATAGGCTAAATGCTCACATAGTTCCCTTTCACTCCCTTGTCTAAACCATGGGTGAGCTCCAGCACATGAAACAGCTCTTCACTCATACAGGAGGGTGGAATTCAGCGTGGTGCAGCACTGCTTATACTGTTTGTGAGTTCACCAACAGGAATGTGATTCAAAGGAAGCAGCTCCATTAAACCCCTATAGGCCATCCTGTCTCTTTTCTCTCTGTTTCTCGGAGTGTCTTCTGTCTGTGCTGTAGCTACCACAAAACAGTCTCCCTGCTGGCCTTCACCTTGTCCTCTTCGTCCCTTGTTAGATTGCTGCTGACACGGTGACAGCTGGAGGGCCTGCATTAACTGTGGGTGTGCAGTGATGCTCTCTATCTAGAGAATGCAGGGTACTGGCTGGTTATCTCTATAGTTCAATTAACTTGCAAGCAATCAGCAGAATTAGCATTGCAGTATTTTTGTATGATGTGAATGCCAGATCCAGGCAAGAAAAAAAAGTCTTGAGGAAGAAGAGGGATTTGCTGTCTGATGCCTTCAAGAAGCTGAAGGTCTGAAATGAGTCTTCATAAGGAGCTCAGAAAAGTCACCTAAGAATTCAAATGAGTCCCTTTCAGAGCAAAGGAAAAACTCCCACCAGCAAAACTGCAACTTAAGGGAAAGAGATTGTCTGAAACACAGGAAACAGGCCAAATTCTGCCTCAGTCACACATGCATAAACCTAATATTGTCTCCACCATGACAACTTCCCTTTATGGTTACAGACTCCAGAAGAACTCCAGAACAACTCTCCTCTGTTAACGAAGGGATGGCGGGGGAGCCGCAGGTCCAGCTGGAAAGTTCAGTGAACACTTCCCCAACATCTTGTCTTCCCTTTCACAGAGATATCTGAACTCAACCTAGATACCAGGATGGAAATCTAAAGAGAACAGAGTTCTCTCATACAGCATCCTTCTGTACAAGACATGAATAATAAGACAAAAACATCTCTCATAGTTTTGGGGTATTTCCACTATTATATTTGGAGCAGTGAGTAGGGGCACAAGTAATGAAAGAAAGTCCATATGTGCACAGAGGGGAGGGAAGGCTAGGGACAAGTTAACCAAAATTCATGTAAGCAAGCTCACATGAAGCAAGCTCAAGCTGAGCTAAGACATAAGAGGGAAATTTTTTTTCTTATTCCTAGCAAAATTCCAAATCTTCTCTTCCAGCTAGAGACAAAACATCCTTCCCCAAGTCCAGACTGGAACTATGACAGTTTGCCCTAGCTAAGTGTCTGACATAATTTGCAGTGTGTCTTATGAAGAATTTAAAAGGGTCATACCCCAAGGACATCTGGGGAAGAAGGGGGTGGATGCAAAATGGAATTAAATAACACAGCATTCCTGTCTCAACAAATAGCAGGAAACCAAGGGAGACAGCAGCTGGCAGGGCAGCATTCAGCTTCACTGCAGAAAAGGGACTGAAGAATCATGAATCAAAAGCAACAAGTAAAGAAAAGAGGAAAAAATATCAGGAAAGAAAAAGAAAATCACTGGCCTGGGTTACAGTGAGAGAGGGTATCTCAAGTGTAACACCACACATTTGTGCTATGAAGGGGAAAGCTGTGGTGGAGCCTGTGCATCTGTGCATGGATGGGGAGGAACAGAAAAAGGGATATGTGCTTGTGTTCTCCAGGTGAGTGAAAGACATAGTGGGTTGTTACAGGGTGGGGAGTCTCGAAAAGAGCGTGGGAGAGCAGGGATAGGGAAGGGAAGAGGTGCAATAGGACAGGACGGCGCATTATTATGTTGCTCAGCAGGGGCTGGGGAAGGTGAAAAGGCAGAAGGGAAGGAAGTTCTTACCACATTTGGAAAGTCTGCCAGTCATCAACTCCATACAGTTAGTGGTGTCTGGATCACAGAACGGAAAGAGGAGGGAGGGAGGGAAAAACATAAAAAAAGGTTTCCATACCTCTGTGCATAAAGTAGTAACTTAGCACATTATTACCTGAAGCAGGAAACATATACACATCTTGGTGTTTACACAACCCAGGCCAAATTCTGCCACCCACTCTATGCCAGTGCAAACCTGGCCCTGTGACTGAGAGTGGAGCTGCTTCAGTACTGCTGCCTCCACTCACCCCTTTATCGTAGCTACGGGTATTTATTAAATGTGGGAAGTACTCTGCCACCACATTAGCAAACTAAAAGCCTTGAATACAAAGTTTCATCTGGCTAGCTTTGCAAATTGGCCTGCAATAGCCAGGAAATGTTCAGCCAGCTCATACATCTACATCAAAAACCTGGAGAGAGGGAAGAAATCTAGCACTGTGCTATTGGACATGGAGTGAGGCTACTTGTACAGCTCAAACCCATCTTTTAAACCCCAAAGGATAATGCCAAAGTTTCAACCTAACTCTCTCTCATTCAGGTGTAATCTCTTACTCCTCTTGCTTTCAAGGTCAGAATTCACAGGCAATAGAAGTACTTCTGGAAAGGGTGGCAGAATCTGGCCCTAAGACATTACTGTCCACTTTGTGTATAGCTCCCATTGCCACAGCCTCTGGGTGCTTCTTATTCAGGTGCAACAAGCAGAAGGAGCTCCACATGTCAGCTTTAAAACAGAAAGGACCAGCCCAGCTGGACACTTCCATGTGGAACCTGCTGGCAAGCCAGATCTGCTGCTGTCAGCCAGGATTCCCTTGCATTTGGGATCTAAATCACTGTGTTCCTGGGCAATGTGGAGTACTCACTGCTGAGCAGGTGGCTACCAGTTAAAGCACTCAGATCAGTCTCAGATCTCCTCTTGCCTGGGCTCTTGATGAACACTCGGGTATTCAAGAAATAGGCTTCTTGGAAACATGCACACATATGCTGAAAATCCCTAATTGCCAGGAAGCTCTCACTACTCCCTATCTGCTATAAAGTCTGCAGGACAGAGGGAAGATAAATTCCCAGCATTCTTCCCCTAAATATTGAGAAAAGTAATTTTAGAAGAGGCTGAACCCATGCTAGAAGGGCATGGATTTGTATCTCTTCTGATGCAGCCAGGCTTGTGCCGCATAGATCATCTGGGAAAGCATGGAGTAGAGAGGGCAGCTGCCTAGTCCAGTGACACTGGTCAAAGCATCTAAGCAGTGGTTACATCCCCGAGGCTAAAGGCGGGCTGGCAGAGGTCAGTGGGAGTTGATACCCATGGAAGTTCTCTCAGAAAGGCGTAAGATTGAGAGAAAGAAGAAAGGGGAAAAAGGACAGAGGTGAAGGAGAAGAGAGCATTCAGTATCTGGAACAACATAACAGAGGTGTCAGAGAGGCCAGGAGTTTACCTGCCTTTGAAATTTTTCGGCTGGTCTTCATTCTGGCAGAGTGAAGGCAGACTAAGCTCCCAAAATACATTTCTCCCTGAAGATGCCTAGCAGCTTTGAGAAGTGCCTACAGTTGCTGATCGAGTTAAAGGCTAGAAGTCACACTCATGGGTCTGTATTATTTTTTTCCTTACTAACTTGGAGAACTTTGTTGTCTTGTGCCTTTTAGTGGCTCCTGTCCAGCCATCTCAGAGTCACCTACGCCTTGCTGTAATGCAGAGTGATGCAGATCTATAGTGGTAGACCCCAGAGCATTCACACAACCATTAGAAGAACTTAGCTTGGAAAGATAAGACATAAGAGCAAAGAAAATCTCAAATATGACCAGAAGACTGTTTCTGACTTCCACCTCCAACACCTGGAATTTTCCCCTCAAGTGTATCCAGACTGACTGGCCACACGTTAACCAGAAATCTGGAAACAAAAAGGTAGTATTTGGATAATGTCAGAGCAGGTAAACATTGTGGCTGGTTACTAAGATCCTCCTGAAATTGGTATTTCTGTTTCATTCCTCATTTTAACAAATTAAAAAGTAATCACATCTCCTTAAGTTAATACTGCCTTTTTTCCTAAGTCATTTATAGTCAGCACAGCTCCCTTTAGTATTTAAAGCCAATTGTGTCACAGGTCTACATACATTAGTTGCGTGATTCGAATACAAGCTGACAGATCCACACACAAAAAGAGGATTGTAGCAGATGCTTTTTGACAGCATAATATCCTGGGCTCTAGACCCCATCTTTTCCCCAAAAAAGTAAATTTGCATGTTATGGAATTAGTTTTGATGGATAGAGAATATTTTTTAAAATATGAGACCATGGAAAAAATTAAAATGAACACTAATAAAACTTCTATTTGTCTTTCTTAAAACTTTTATGTATAACTATAATTTGAATTCTCTGTATTGTAAGGGCTAGTCCCAGGAACTGCACAGGAATTTATTTTTATTTGTAGTGTCCTTCCAACACCTGAGCAGATTTTTTTCCCCAAATCCTAAGGCAGAGCCAGTATGAGCACATCAGCTCATATTGCATCACTTGAAAGACTAACAGTGTTATTGTGTCTTCAGCTTCTCTTTTATAATAATTACTTTAATACTTCTTTCATTTCCATCATATTGTAACGTCTGCTTCAGTAAATACTCTATGTGATAAAGTATTCTATCATTTTAAAGTAGAATTTTCATTCTAATTAGAAAGTCTTAGATTCTTGCCAGTCAGTTTCTGCTCATGGATAGTAATCCATAATCCAGTGACTGTGGGATCCAGGTGTTATGAGCAGTGAATAAAGCCAGGGTTCAAAGGCTTTTAACTGTCTGAGAAACATTGATGGGTCATGTAGCTGCATTTTTAATGTGTCCTGTTTAATTTTTTAATTAAAACATGGTTGCAGTGTCAGCTCTCAATCCTTCTGATGATAAGACAATTCCATATTTTATAGGAATTCCTGGAAGTCACTCACACTTCAGATTTGACCAAGATTCTTTCATAAATGACACCCAGTTCATTAGCAGAGAGCAAATGCTTTGGTTAAAATAAGACCTCCCTTCAAAAGACCAAAGCTCTGAATCCATTAAAAACTACTAGTGCTCTGTGGAATTTTCTTTCCCAATTTTCTTTATTCTTTAATTTCTATCCTACGTAAACTACACAAGGAAGCTGCCTGGTTTGTGATGCCTCTGATATCTCTGAGTCTGAGGCCTGTTCCAGCCCAGGAAATCTCACCCAAACAGCTGCTCCTCTGAGATCTCCAAATCCAGGGCTGGATCCCAGAAAGCACTGAGCAGCTCCTGCCAGATGCTCACAGTCCCCAGTAAACACTTCCATTAAGGGAGATGATGTCAAGGGAGCCACCAGCTCCTCTGGTCCAAGGCAGTTATCATGCAGATTGAAATTCCCCAGTGTTTTTGTGCTTATTTGAAATTCTCTGTTTTCCTATCAAAACTCTGGAGAGCTTGGACTTTTTTCTACGTGCTTTATTTCTGGGCTACCAGTAACTATTTCAGTTAATTTTAATGAAGGCTGCTCAGTAATAATACTAAAGCTGTTTAGCAAAAACACAGTGCTCTGCCAATCCAACTAGGCATTACAGGGCACTTCTTGTAGGTGGAACTGTGATAGCAAGATGCAGTAATTACCCCAGACACTATAAGAGTGTAAGACATAAAGGGTCACAGAAGATTGCAGGAAACATGAGAAACTTGGGACCTGAATGAACTCCAGTAAAACTGACCTGCAATCCAATTCCAAACTGGCATTTGCATAGTCCTTTTTTTTGAGTCTGCAGCTGGAAGTTTACCTTGCAAAGCACTTCATTTGCTCCTTACTCCCTTTTCCATCTCGATAAAATCCTTCACACGTTTGGAAACTGTAAGTTTCTTACTATTTTTTTTGGTAGCAATTTGCCAGCCTGCAACTCTTGTGAGCCATAAAATACCTGGAATTCACAGATCAGTGCTCTAGCAAGAATTTGCACTGCCCTGTTTTGAAGCTGTGTATGGTCTCTAAACACTTGTTTATGCTGATGAAAGGCACTACCAGTAGTAACACTGAGATGTTCTGAACTTTGAGATGTCAATTGCTAAAATCCGATATGAAGCCAATAAATATAATAAGGAAACGGAAAACCTTTTACCAAGAAGTTATAAAGGTTATTTCAGTATTGCTGATTGCCCAGAACACGGGAAAATAGGAAAAAATCCAAATATGTAGCACCCCATACTAAAAACCAGAGCTCAGAGAAGCAAGAAAATATTAGAGAAATAAAAATTGCTACCCTGTGAACGATCACAGATGGCTTTTGCATGTCCCTATTCACCAGCTGCTACGATTACTCTTTCGTGCAAAGGCATCAGAGAAAAACAGATCATGAATTAACAGAAAGAGTGCTGGGCTGAAACAAAGGAACAAATCTGAGATATCGTCCTCCATGGAGAGAGATCCTTTTATCCCAGCAAAGGGCAGTCTGCCCAGGGATTTCCTAAGTAGAGATTCTGAGTATAAGGGCCCTGGATGGAGCCATTCATGGACAGGAGACAAGGCTGACTGCTCTCACCGACAGTGAGACTCCTTCTTGATCCCAAAGGAGTCCTTTTGTGGTCTCACTGGGCATAATGGCTTTTGTGATACCAGTAGCAAGCACACATGGACAACTGTTCTGGTTCAGATCAAAGGCCAAAACCATCTGAGAGTCACAGTTGATGATCCTTGTGGGTCCCTTTCACCTCAGAATATTCTGTGATCTGTGATCTGGTGCTCTGTCTCCATCAGCAGCCCCACAGACACACAGGAGTTAAAGAGCAGGCCAAGAACACTTCCTCCAGCCAGTGCCTCACTCACCACTGTCAGGTCAGAGACTTCCTGAGCCTGCTGTCATTTCTCCATTATAGCAATCCCATAACGATTTTTGTGCAGGGAGTTATCCAGCCTCCCTGTGAGTAAGAAGTACTCAGGGGAAGATGAGCATCTCTAAGCTCCTCACATTCAGAACCTGCTTCAGCGAGGGGTTCCACCAGTTCTAGATTACATGAAGACATGCTTTCCAATGGCTTTTTTGGTACTTGGCTTCCACTGTCTTATGCTGGCCTCTAGTTTCTTTCATCAGGAAAAATAAATGAACAATCAATCCCCATCTACTTGTTCTATGCAAGCCATGAGTTGTAGACCTGCTACTGTCTCAGCTCTGCTATGGCACAGAGGTCCTGAAACATTAGGATATGAAGCTGATATGTTGCACTAAATTTGTCCATCTAGACAGTGGATTTTAGAAGCATTACATTAACTTTTGGAATGGATTTCATTTATTTACACTTTTTTTCAGGTAAGGGAAGGAATCTATTTTCCTGCTTCAGAGTATGCCAGAAGAAATACGCACAGCCAGTCTTAGAAAGGAAAAATGGAAGTGCATGAAGGGATATATGGAGGAAGGGATATTATAAGGTGCTCAAGTGTGACACAGAAACACATCTGCCTAAATCAGGTACATAACAGGCTCACACACACACAGAGATGCATAGGCAACATGACATCTACAAACACTGTTGTGAGCTGGAGGAATGAAAAAGAGGAAAATGCATTCTGAAACCCAGGCAGGCCGGCTCAGGGGGCTGCAATGCTGCACAGCAGGGCAGAGGGGCAGCAGAGAGAATGACCCTCACTGCCATATGTTCATTAGTCCTTGCTGTTCTCTGCTTTATACTGAGTTCATTAAATCTTCCCCTTCTGCAGGTCTCCCTTTACATGCATGCACCTTTCACAGATTTTCATCATCCCACTTGTAACAGCATCAGAACTGTAAGGCAGGAGAGACAACCACACATAGGATGTGTCTGTGCACAAGGAGCTAGGACAAGCCCCAGTGCTGAGCCAGTGCTGCTGGTCAGAGCCAGCACCATGCTCAGAGCCATGGAGGAGGAGAGTCTAAGTGAAGGTGAGCTCAATCTGTTGCAGCAGTGGGCTGCCTACAGAGTGTCCTCAAACCACGAACCTGAACAGGGCCCAGCTACCACAATCCCTATGCAGTGTTCAGAGCTGGGAATATGGGAGGAGAAGAGAAACAGAGAAGACTTTGCCTTGTTTCTAGTGAGAAACACTGATTAATTCCATGACAATTTCTAGGAAGATTTTGCACACGTTTCTGACCAGACACCCATCTAAGCAAGGTGCTGAATGTGAACTGTGCTGTCCTTTATCCCTTTACCTCCCCTTACTCTCAGTGGCTGGGGACGTGAACTACTGGGCCACTCTACTTTGATGCAAAGGTTGTCTCTTTTTTGGTAACAATCTCTTTATTTCCCTTTCCTTCCTTTTCTCTTTTTCGTGTATGCTACTCCAACCCAAAATTTTCAGGTGGACTTCTCTCATTTTCAAGAGATGTGCATATTCCTGATCAGGTCAGGTGATGTGATACAGAACAGTCTGGCACCCTGTCTCATGAGCTGTCTTGCCTCGGTAAGTTCCCAGCCAAGGGAATTCTTATTTTTAAATTTCAAGAGACCAATAATTTTGCTTTTACTCCATGTGGAGTTATCTGTTCCACTCTGGCATTAGAGGTCAGGCTGGGGTCTCCCTGCTAGAACAATATGCTCTCATGTAGCTTTAGGCAGTAGAAATAATATAGCGTTTCCATTCCAGAACCTGAGCAAAACTGTAAGTCAGATACATTTGTCACAGCAGAGTATTCTGATAACATTTCCCTGAGTCTTGGTCAGATGAATGGTTTTTATTCCTCCCATAATGTGGCATTCTCAGGGATACATCCTGCTTCACATGCAAGTGTGCAGGAGGGTTCAAGTATTTCTATAGAGCCTCAGTAGCTAGCACATATTAGGGTGAAGAAGTTAAGCGAGATCATCAAGTCATTCACTTTTAAAACCATTTTTTCCTCACAAGAAAGTAAGGATACACTTAATTCCCTAAGAAGCAAGGAATGCTTGAATATTGTTCATATTCAGGAGTAATATGAAATACATTTAAAGGATGCTTTTCTATCTAATTCCCCTCAGTCCCACTTAGCACCAGCATTTCCCAAGAGGAAGGGCTGGCAGAAAATTCTGGCTGCTTCCTTGAGTTTGACTTAATTTCCAAAGTCCAGACAGCAAAAACCTGAATCAGCCATAGTTACAGTGTCCTCGTTTTCCCTGCATCTGAACAGAATAACCCATGTGCTGGTCGCCACTGCACTCCAGCATGCAGCAGGTCGGGCAGTGCTGGAGGCCAAAAGCAAAGTGGACACTAAACTGAGCATATTTCTCTGTCAGGTACTAGGCACACACACTTCTAGATGGAGTTATTTTATCTTTGGATGCTAAAGCCACACTGTTAGACCAGAAGGATGTAACCCATATGTGCAATGAGCCAAGGACATCTGGGACTTAATTGTAGGATGCAATGCCAACTTAACGCCCCCACTTTGGTCTTGGCTTTTTCACACAAGGGTCAAGAACAGAATTTGGCTCTAAAGTATAATATTTATTTACTTCCTTTTCATCTCACACTCCTCCTGCCTCTCTGTCTTCTGCTTCAGCCTCTGCTCTCCACCTTGCTCCTATTTATTCCCAGTATCTGCACATTCTTTCTGCTTTTCCCTGTTTTTCCTGCCTTGACACATTCCCAACAGCTTATCTGCCTTAAATTTTCAACTTTGACCTTCTTCTTTTTTCTGTCCTTTTAGAGGATAGAAAAGTCACCACTGAGATTTTGTGTGTGTGTGTACAACCACTACAGTGTTCAGAGTGAACACCTGCTACATAATGATGGGATGAGGCCAGTTTCTGTATTATCAATTCAGGCTGCCTGCACAGCCAGATTGATGTCATTGCACAGGGTCACACATGTAAGGCTTTCTCTACCACCATGAGGAATTGAAATTTACTTTTCAAATAGATAAAATATAGCTTCTGCAGAACCTTAGTATATAATTTGTGCTACCCACAGTATTGAGAATTTGATCACACTGCTGGAAACCATTAGCCACCTTCTGACCATATGTTAATGGCTAAGTTAAAAGTAGCTCTCAAGTTTGTTCTGGGACCCTCTGAAGCTGGAGGTTTCTAAAGCATGCCTGAAGGGTTTGAAAATCAAGTATCCTCTAGAGCACGTCCCTACTCTGGGAGATTTTAGAGCTGGAGAAAATCTGGAAGATCTATTGATGATGCAGCTTTTGATGGAGAAGTGGGCAAATGGCTCTTTGGGCGGGCGGTGGGCAGAAGCTGTTCAACTGGGGAATGCGCTGGGAGCACCGGAGTGGGAATGAGAGAGGGAGGAGTAGGGTGGGTGCAGGGAGTTACTGCTCTGTCTGAATGGAGCTGGGTTTTTGCTGTGATCAGAGGGATGGCCTCCCTCAGCCTCCTGCTACGAGAGGCCTTTCACCTTCCTGTCCCTGCTGAAGGTGCTGGACAGTAGAAGCCACTTACCTGATAACTGCTGCACTGAAGGCTGGTCGTGTGTGCTTAACAACTGTGCCTGAATGGTTTCTACTACCCTCTTAAAGCGACGGCTTGGACCTGCGAGGAGACAAGAGGCACAAGCGGCTGTGAGAGCAATGGGAGCCAAGCCCACACACAAGGCTGCAGGGGAAGGATCTCAAGCATCTTCCCTTCAGTCTTGTCCCCAGGAGTGTCCTGACTGTGTGTCTGCCCTTCAGCCAAAGGGACTACGGTGTGCTGGACTCAACAGGAGGAGGGAGGGCTTCAGGGCTCTTTTTGCAATGACAGAAAAGGTTTGGGGGGTCTGTTTCTTTGTTGCAACCCCTGTGGGGTGCATGTGGCCACCCAGAAGAAAAGGGTGAGTGCATGCTTCTGTCAGAAAGAAGAAACTATGGCCTCACAGTGCTCAGCTGAGACTCTGGAACTTCTGAATGAAACAGGGAGCCAGTACCATGAGTTACACCAAAACTGGTGCACAGAACAACCATTTAGCACTAATCATGGCAGTGCCAACTTCACCTCTTTGGGAATCTCTTTCCCTCCCTGCATTTCCATCACTACCAACACCATTTTTGTTCCTGATGTCCTCCTTGCCCCGGATTGAATTTTCCCTTGAGGTTAAGCCAGTTATATTTTTTCCTCTGGCAGAGCAATTTGTAGGCCTCTATTATGAGCAAGGACCGAGCAGCTCACACCCATTTTAGAGCTTTGCCATGGTTACCTGATAAGAGTGTGAAAGTGACAGAATAGATCCCGTTCTCCTTTTGCGCCTCTCCCCCTTCTGTGTATGTTATGTCCACCTGGAACTTCACTGGCTTCTGGAAGACAGCAGGACCTCCTGTGGACTTATATTCTGCACGGAAACTTGTCTGTGAGATGACACTGTGACTGAGACTTGGGATCTGAAAGAGGTTGGTAAAAGCAGATAGTAGAACCAGTGCATAAAGGGAAAAAAACCCTTCAAAATTCTGTTTATAGCAACACACATTTCCAGAATGAGTAACATTTGCTAGATTTGCTTCTGGTCTTGAATTTGTAATGTACAGTGTTCTTGTGGAATCAGTAACAGTGTAGGTTGCTGGGCACCACAGAAGAATGCACTGCTGCTTACAGGACTGACATAAATTTAGGGGTTGGATATTGGTGGAACACCCAAAACACTTAGGAACTTACACATGTTGCCCAACTTCATACACTCAGTCTTTCTTTTACTACTCATCCACCCGTTTTGAGAAATGCCTTTTGCTGAGCAAAAAACTGGTATTAAGGCAGTGGGCAGAAAAGTCAGTGGGATATAAAACTGAATATAAAAACACCTAAGTAGCCTGGACTGATCTCACAGCTGATCCTGTTTTGAGCAGGAGACCTCCTGAAGCCCTTTCCAACTTCAGTTGCTTGGTGATTCTATGATGTCAGATAGAGTGCCTGGGGATATCCATAGAGAAAGCATGCCTGCAAATAACTCACCCAAACCACAACTCCTATCAATATGTAAAAAAACTCTGAGAAGCTTTGTGATATCATCCAACATCTGTATATTCAGAACCATGGTGGAATTTCATAACTTCCTAATTTTGAAGCAGTTACCTTCCACACTTTCCCCCAAAATTTAACAACATACTCATATTCTATTTATTGCTTCATAAAGGATCAGATTAAAAAAACCCAAACAAGTTTCTTGGAAACCTGGTCTCTAATTTAGGTGGAAAAATGAAGATGAGTTCTTTGACAGGCTAACTTTAAGGGGTTAATTAGCAGGCCATGACAATCCATTTAAGTTTGGATGTTGCTGTAAGAGACGATTCACTGGTTTTGCACACAAATCCCTACATCACACCTAAACCACACATGTGGGGTATGCACAGGATCACCAGTATGGACAGTAGAGCACACTACACCACAGTATAAACCCAAAAGCACAGCTAAATGCAGGCAATTGATACAGTAACATGGCTGCTTATAACCAACCTGGGATGGACACCAGTGTCTGATGCCCACTACTGTACTGCATTTACTCCTTGTGTGCTTGTACTGTAACAAGGGTTATGGCTGATTTTTTTGAAGAAGTTCATTGCAGAATCACAAAGATTAAAATGGAGTTCAGTATTTTGTGGGAGAAAAATCAATTTAACAAACAATATAAGAAATTAAGTTTCCTTCTCTTAATTCTGTTGCAAAAAGTGTAATTACGTTGTTGACTAGCTTGAAGTGAAAAACCTCTTAAATCACCTTTGCTGTGCTTTTTTGTCACTGGTACCTCTAGATAATGAGAACAAGGACTTTCTATAGGAAAAAAAGACAATTTCCCTCTGCTTTCTTAGGCTGTATACAAACCACAGCTGTAACAACTGATACTCTGGACACCAGAAGAAATTATCCTTCTTTCTGCCATACAGCACTGAAGTGGGGATTTAAAGTAACAAATGCAGATGTAAGACAGGCCTTTGGTCTGGCTGAAGTGGTGGAGGGCATACCCAGCAAAGGGAGACCCAATCTGCTGCCCAGCCGGTGGCTGTAAGGCTAATTTGACAAAGCAGCAAATCACTGTCTTGATGCTGTGCCAGCCGTGTGCTCTACTGCCATGGCATTCCAAACTCTGGCAACCTGGAGGCCTTGCCAAGAAGGCTGGAATCTTTTCTCACCTTAGAGAGCATTATCTACAGTTAGTAACTCACACACAGTCTAGTGCAGGCCACATAAATTAAATCCACAGAGGATGCTTTTGAAGGAGCAGAGCCCCTGTCCAGTAACATTTGGCACATGGAATCCTGGAATGACCAGCAAGGGATGCCTCCAAGAGGCAGCTGGGGTGACTCACCGAGAGGAAAGCGTGGACTATATCAGCCTTAATGGAGCTTAGTGGTTTGTCCTTAATGACCACAAAAATCTGTTCTTCTTTCTCCAAGTTGATGAAGTTACCGAACCAGGATTTTTTGGCAAGCCTGATGTGATGAAAAGAAAGAGATGTTTAGAATATTGAACACTATTTCTTATTTTCTACACGCCTCTAGCTAGAAAAAATACTAAAAAACACATGAAAAAGTTTTGATGACAGTCCAGATGTTATGGTATTACTACTAATAAGTGGGAGATAGTATCAGAGAAGATCCAGAACGCCATTTCACTTGGTGAAAATGGAGGAAATGACACACCACACAGCCTTAGACTGGCAGCATGTGTCACTAACAATGAAAAATCAGGAGCAATGGTAACTCTTCTGACTGAGCCGATATACCAACGAATATTGCATATATAAAGTACATATAAACCAGGGGACATGTTTCTGCTTTGTCTCCAGGGATCTCTCAATTTCTTGTGACAAATGCAGATCGTGGCAACATAAAGATTTAAGTTCCTTCCCACCCAATTTCAACTCCTTTGGTGTTACAGGACTTGGAAAGATGTTTTTCTGAAGGTGTCGTGTTGGGCTGATGGTACCATCACAAGATCTTGCTTTTTAAAGCAAGCTGTAGGTTTCACTGGAGCTCCAATCTATCAGTGAGTGAAATCCACTACTATGCAAGGCCAGGACAAAGACTGTTCCATTCAGGGTGTCTACACAGTGTGTGAACTCTGGTCACCCTACAAAGGAATGAATTTTCAGTATTAAGAAAGGAGATAACATCACCGTGCAAAGCACAGTTCAGGCTTTCCACTGACAGCAGTACAGCTCCTCAGTTTCTTCCAGCATCAGATGGTGGTTTCATCATAAAATGAAATTGCTCTGTTTTTTCACACTGATTGTATCAGCAAACATTTGATTTTGCTTATTGTTTAACTATTTCAATGCACTTCGTTGACATTAGCTTTTAAGTTAAACAGTCTAAAGGAAGAATGCAGGGACATGAATGTTAATGGGAGACACTACCCAGAACCTGAGAGTAGCATCTCTGACAGGTGTGGTTTTGAGGGGAGAAAAGAGGCTGTCAGCCAGAAGACACAGCCAAAGACTTGCTGGACCAAACTAAACCCAGGGAAAATCACCCGTAGATCAGCCATATTCTAGTAGGTAAGAATTCAGCATGAAAATGACAGAAATTAAAAGACCTGCCACCAAGAGACTGCCTTTTTTTCCCTCTACAGCATACTTTGTAATGCCAAATCCAGGCTGCAGTACAGCAAACAATAGGGTGGACATTCACCACTCAGTGGAAGAAGACAATCTCTCCAGACAAGGAGAGCCATCTGCAAAAGGGATTACTGTACACCAGTTTTCCAGCAAAGCAATAAGCAGCTGGAGCGAGCTGCTAGTAGACTCACTGTCTGTGGCAAAGTGAGGCAGAGGAAGAACAGAGGCTAAGAGAGAGAGGAGCAAACTAGGAAACTAATTTGAAGTCTAGGCCCTCAGGATAAAGAACAAAGCTTGACCTCAGCAGTGTCCAGCAATCTGTACTCATTCCCCATCCCAGAGTGCTCCATGAATCGTGCAGCTGTGGGCCCACTGCCCATTTAATGCACTCAGCAGAAAGAGCACAACTAGGAGCCCACTCAGCTGGGAAAATAATGATTTGCTTCATTTACTGCAGGCAACCAAAAATAGGAGTACAGAAAGATTCACTTGCAATTTGGTAAACCAGTGCCCCCCACTCAATTAAAGTGGGCTGGAAAACTGTCACTCCCTAAAATATTCATAGGCAGCTGTAACTAAGCCAGAGAGCCAGAGATTAGCAGAGGGAGCAGTAAAGAGAAAGGGCCTCTCATTTAAATGGTCGTTAAGGAGCCAGGGTTAGAGTGTGAAAGAAAATTACATACTAATTAGCTCATGTGTCTCTCACACACCACAACAACTCCACAAGCCCCTGGAGAGCAGGGGGAATAGCTCCCTGCATGTAAGGGGTCTGTGCTCATTAGTAAATTAGCACCTGGTTATCCATCTAAAACGGCTACTTGTCTTAGGCTTGGATGTATCATCATCTGAAACAGGGTTGGCTGGATGGACTCAAAGGGCCCAGGGGAAGCATGGGCCTGGGAAAGTGTATTTATTTAACTGCAGGTCTGCCATCTTAAAATATGGCTTTTCATTTTTGTATTTTCATTAATGGTTTTGTTGGCCCTTCATTTCTAGGTCTCTTAACAGGCACAGGTAACAAGTGCCCAGAACAGAGGGAGGTTTTTTCCTGTTCAGCATAGTCTGGAGTCTCCAGAATCCATCTGGGCTCTCTTCCTCGGCGAGGTTATCACCAGTAATAGTGAGTCTGGAAGATTCATTGGTAGCCTGGGCTATGCTCCAGCCTGTAAATCATTGGAATTCACTAAAATAATTTTGCTGGTGTCACATATGACAGAATAGATGCCAGTGACCTCTCCTGTTTCTGTAATGAGCAGAATCAAGACACAGCATACATGCACTGGCTTTTCTGCCCAAAACTGTCAGAACTAGCGGTATTCATACACTTAGGGAATAGGCCCACTGAGTACAGGAGACAGCTTTGGAGTAAAATTAAACAATAAAGGTTTTTCTCCTTGTAGAGGGCATTAAGTGCTACTAACCTGGGTTAAATCGTGTATGAATCCTCAGCACCTCCAATGACATACTCTAGCATCTCACAAGATCAGGCTGTAAGCAGTACAAAATGTACTGAAAATTAAGAATCTTCTCTTATCATGGCAAACTTCTTAAAAGGGGAGTGAGATAAGAGATATGTGGGGGAGGCTGGGTATGTAGATTACATTAGGGAGGCTAATCAGGTGTCCAGCTGATGAAAAAGCAAAGAAATTAGCATGAAAATAGAGGCCAGTGCTTTATTTCCTCACACCGAAATTTCTCACTCCTATAACGTTGTTCCTTTTCCAACGTTTGGAGTGTCTGACCATGTCGCCTCCTGTGTTCCCTCTCTGTTTCTGAGCACACGGAGCAGTAACTTCCAGAGGTTTACCTGCTTGGCATAAATAGCAGCATTTCTAAGCCAGCAAATGGAGCTTTGCAGGTTTAAAGCAGCCGGAGCTAAGTCTCTTTAAATGTCATCCCTAACACATTTTCTAGGACTTTTCCACATGAGAAAGAACAGCATTACCCAGACATGTCAAAGTGTATTACCTAATCATCAGGTTTGGTAAATGAATGGCAGGCACTGCTGTACAAGACAGAGGAAGGACATGGATTTATCACTTAACCCATGAGGCCAATACAGCTATTGATAAGGATATCTTATTTCTTACAGAAAAGAAGAAAATACGGGAAAAAATAAGACATGAGGAAGTGGGCACCGAGCAACAGACATCTATCATTAAAATATAATCTAGTTCATTATTTTTTATGACTTTTATTATGTTTACTGCAGGGTGCAGCCCAATTGAACTCATTAATCTGGCAATTATACAGAAAAAGAAAAGAGGGCCTTAGGCTTTGACTTGCATCCAAACTACCTCAAATGACAGGCACTACTTCTCTACACCAGCTTTTAAAGAGTGAGTGGGAAGCAGGGAAGGCAATAAATTAACAGCAAAACTTCCACCAACATACATGCAATGAAGAGGAGAAATTTAATTCTAAAGGATTTCTGTTTTAATGGCTTTAAAAACATGTGAGATGAGAGCATTGTGTATTTCTGTGATAATGATGTGCCAATTTTATGAAATTCTCTCATGCCTCTCTATTAGTAAATGCTTGAAAGTGTTGAAAATACAGTATCTTCCATTTTTCTTCCTGGAAACCTTTACTAATCCCTACTTCTCCCTCTCCCGAAGTCTTTATCCCTCTCCATTCTGCAATATTACAAATAGAGTGCCCATCTTACACCAGATAAAAGCCAGGTCTGGGGCAAGTTGTGATGACAATACCATCGTCACCAATTACAAAACTTTTAGCTCAAAATTCTCATCCAAGACTTATGAATATTTCATACAAGTCTCTTAACAAGAGGCCAAATTGCCTTGGTTGGCAGGCTAAGTCTTTGGGCATTGGGTGCACAAACACAAGCTGTGAAAATAAAAAGGAATAATTTGGCATCTGTTGCATATTAGGAAGTGTTTGGAGCAGCACTCTGGCAGGGACTTTCAAACCTGCCATGCAGTGACGCACATTTGTGCAGTGAAATGGTTGAAATGTACACTGACTTTCAGGAATGAGCCTGGTGAATATGAAACAGCTTCTCCATGTCCCAGTACTGCTGCCTAGAATTAACACTGCGCTTCCTATCGCAGCCAAAAATCCCTCGGAATTATCTTAGCAGAGTCTCCTGCATGCTATGCTGAGGTTGCAAACTCTCCTGTACTAAAAGGAAGACTTTTTGGTGCACAGTTAATGCCAGTATAAGCCACTGATTAGCCTCTCCAGTCCCAAAGAGTGATCTACTTGACAACCAAATGAAGGAAGAGAGAAGAAACATGTTACAAACCCAGCAAATTCAGCAAGCCGTGAGAAAATGAGGTGGTTACTGGGAGACTGTTTCATCACCTGTTGACCTCACTGCCATTACTGAGGTATAGATTTTATGCAGGGTCCTTATCAGAAGAATCATTTCACATCTCTCTCTCACCCACAGGACAACAGGTTACAAACAGATACCGACCCAGAATAGAAATATGTCAGCTTATGGCATTCAGGCCAAGAAATGACACTGGTATTTGGTGGAAAAAAAGAAAAAGTACTTACTCTGGGGATGATTCTGGGGTTAAATTAGACATCTCTTCAGGTGTAGGTACTGCCCGTGCACAGCCAAAGAGAGGGAGGGAGAAAAGAAATTTGATGATTCAGTACACCTTCCATTTTCTGCTTGTACACCAACAAAACAATTCTGCCACGGCACCCACTTGCATTTGCCCACTGACTCTGTAGACTAGTTCTGACATTTGAACACCGGTCATGTGTCTCTAGATCTCTGCATCTAATCAACTGCTGCATTTCAAGGCTCACTCTACCCTTCCTTAGGTCATTAGGTAATCTTGCACTGGCTTCAATGGTTTCTGGTTCAGACCCAAACACACTGTGCCAATGCGACTGCTTTGCAATTGCCTCAAAGCCCAGCTGGACGCAGCTCAGTCACTGCTGCTATTTGCTGCAGTTCTCTGACCACCTCAGAGACAATGGCACCGACCACCACAGTTCAAAATCTAACTACTCCACGGCTGTAATCCTCTGTTCCCATGGGATCATGTCCCAGTACCCTGTAAAACCACAGGGTGTTGGAATAGCTGCTGCTGACGTCGAAGGATAAGGCATGTGACTTTGGGTGCCCTTTGCCTGCATGCAAAAAAGCCACCTGGAGCCTGAGGAAGAAAATTTTGCACATCTCAACACTCTAGAGACTCAGAAAACTGAAGTAGGCCAGCAGATATGAAACCACTGATTGTATTAAGGAGATTTTTGCACCAATTACCAAAGGAGGTAAAAAAAAAGCATTAACCAAGATCAAAAAAGCTGTGCTTCAGAAGGACAATTTCAGCCTATTGCCTCTGGCTGTCTTTTTTTTCAGCATAAGGCTCAGCCTGTGGCTGTGGAGAGGCAGTGGAGCACAGCCACAGGGGAAATGGCTGAGCCCTAGGTTCTCTTGCAAAGCAAGTGAAGAAGCTGAAGACAGATTTTTCTTGTGGTCTAAGAGCCACAACAGGACTAGTAAGAGCTGTATGGCTGGAGTGTGAAGTGGGCTCAGGAGATGCTGTTGGAACAGGTGCAGTGGCATGACCAAGCCTGCTCACATGTGGGTTAGGGCTTGGCTAATCTGTCCTACCCATCTATGAGATGCTACCGCTCTCATTTTCCACACCAATATTCAGTCCATGGTACACGGAATTTGCAGAGCCACAGACGGGTATGAAATTCCTGCTGACTGTCTGCCCAAATCAGAACCACCCTGTGTGTTTGGGTGAGTACTCACCTTGTAATTTCCGACGATGGAAGCGAGGAGACCCCAGGAAACTATTCTTGATGGAGTTGAGCCGTGTCCTCCAGGGCATTCCTCCAATGCTGGGGCTGGATGGTGGTGTTGGGTTGGGTGTGCCTGCTGGGCTCTCCTTTGGCGTATGAACAGGTGTCCCCTTGGGGGTAGGGAGGGGACTTCCCCTTGGAGAGGGGTGAGGGGTGACCTGTATGATGGGGATAGATTTGGTGCTTGGGTCAGTACTAGAAGGGAGCAATCTAACAGGAGACATAGGGTTGGTCTGCACTTTAGGAACAGCCAGCTGTGGGTTAAAGCCGGCAGCAGGCGAGCGGCCCTGAGCATTCTGCACAGGGTTGTTCTGGGAAGAGGGGGCGCTGGTATTGCTGGCAGGGAGTGGGTTGGATTTAGTAGACTGGAGTGGTTTTTCAGCCAATTTGCTCTTGGATGGCAAAGTCTGCGTCTTTGGGTTGGGCTGAAGTGCTGGCTTTGGTTGGAGTACATGTCCAGGCCTGGAGGCGTTCCTACAAGCATCAGGGTCCAAGGAGACTTGGGGTCGGGGAGAGAAAGGGAGGTCGGAGGTCTGAGGGGGAATGAAGAACTTTCTGATAGGCTACGAGACAGACGCAGAGTGTCCATGCACATCAAAAACAGTGAAATACGCAAAGAGCGGGCGAGCAGAGAAAGGAAAGTCAGAATAAAATCCATCCGAGTCACAAAGATGCACCATGTCACAAGGAGACACAGGAGATGGAGGTGAAGGGGTAGTGGGGGGGGAGGGATTTTGCAAAGAAACGAAAACAAACAAACAAACAAAAAACAAAAAAAAGACATGCAGTTAGCTGGGAACACAGCATATTCAACAACAGCAGCAGCGGCAGCAGCAAGAACAACAGTGTCATAACAGGCTTCATCATATTAACCAACCACGTGTCAGCAAAGGAAAACAACAGAAAGAAAAATACAACAAAGGAACAAGGAAAAAAAATAAAAGAAAAAAAGAAAAAGAAAGTAACCAAGAAAAAAGAAGAGAGAAATGCCATCTCTCTGGGATTGTTCTGATTGCCCTGCAGTGAGAGAAGCACGATGCTGTAGGGAGGTGAGGAAGGGGAAGAAGAACCACTCAAGCCACAGACAAATCGAGATGTGCCAAGAACGGGACCACCTCTTTCAGCTCCATGTGCCCATATGCAAACCCAGTAGAGAGATGAGACTCAGAACAGGTGTGTGATACACACGGAGTGGCAGGGGATACACACAGTTACTGCACACACCAGTCAGAACCTCTTTCCTTCCTCTTTACCCCTGGCTGGGTAATGCACCAGCTGCAGCCACCCATTGCAGAAAGAGGGGGAAAAGGGAGAGTGATGCCACCTGGGCACTCTCCTCCCCTGATCTGGAAGGTTAAATTGCTCAGTCTTCACTTGGAAGCTCCAGAGCACACAACACCGTGAGAAATACATGAACTCAGATTGGTGTTTGATTTGTAAACTTCTAAGCAAAAACTTCAGTGAGGTCTGGCAAATTTATTTATCTGGGAAGAGATGATACTTTCCATCAGACTATGCTTCTCCTGCAACATCCCTCATTGCATTGAAGGATAGCTTGGTAATTGGAATTTCTGTCATAAAGTCTCAGCAATATTTGCCATTAAGTCCCAAGTCTATGAAGAGGGTGGGGGGATCCACTCTTTTGTAAGACACAGTTTAAAAAGCAAAAAGACAAGCAAAGTTCATAATCCATCACTGAGGTATCGAAATAGGATTATGATTTTTTCCCAAACAGGAACATTTATACGTGTTAAGAGGCATTTTGGGAAACCATTCATACTTTGACAGCAAACAGCAATAGACAGACTTGGAAGGGTAGAAGCCTTTTAAGGGATATTAGCAAGCTAAAAATCACATTTAAAACAACAACAAAAAATGTCCTCACAAAACATTGCTATTAACACCTTAGATTACAAGTACTGGAATAATTGTAAAAATAGAAATCACTACTCAAGATATTCAGCTTTGGTCTACACTTAAGATTCTGATTTCTACAAAGTTATTACCTATGAAAAATTACACATCACCATTATTATTATCCATTCTTGACACCTAAAAGCTGTAATCAAGAACTAACCAGACATACCGTGTACATGTAACCTTGCCTGAAATCTCAGACCCAGGTAAACACACTCACTAGGGAGTTTCCTTCCTGGGTGTGATGGATTAGCACAATGTTGCCATATTTAAAAAATGGTAGAAATTTATTTAAGACTTATGTCTTTAAATTGTTTGCATCAAAGTCTTGTAATTACTTCAAAGAACTTAGAGTTAAGCCACTAAAATTACAGGAAAAATCAGTACATCAAAATATTTGTATTACTCTTAGGATTGTAAAGGTAAACTGAAGTCTGCCATTTTGCTAAATTCTGATTGTCAATGAGCAAGGAAGGGGAAAAGATGAGGAAAGTGGTTAAATTGTGGAAGTCACTATCGGCATCTGACTATCTGACATTTGCAAATGACACCGATGGATAAAACTCAAAGACTATTAATTGCAAATGTTTCCTTGCTATTTTCTTATCTTATGTGTGTGTGATGATTTGGGAAGCAGATTTGAAAGAAATAAAAAAAGATTCAACTCTCTCTTAAGCCATTAAGAATCTGAAGAGGCACCCTTAATTACCACATATTTAATAATGAAATGAAGAACAAGATTAGGTCTCAATTTCAACTGGTACAATGTGGAACACCATTAGCAAAATCTTATGAAATTTGAGAACTTTTATTTGCTGCTGAATTCAATTCCTCATAGAACTGAACCTAAGCAGTGTGAAAAGTGAAATATGTATTTGCTTTTTAAAGTATGTTCTCTTTCAATTATCTAAGGTGCCATTAGAAGCATAGGTAAGGACATTTAAAAAAATCTGATTTTTATTTCAACATTTCCTTTTAAGCCTCAAATATGACTTGCCTTAATATTGTTATGATCTGCAGAAAATGCCACCTAATTGCTAAGTCCCTTTGAAGACTATTTAATCAACTGCCTGTTAAGTAATAATGGTAAGATACAGCAACTATGGGACAGATCTTGTCAAACTTACTCTTTGATGTTGTCCTACTGAAATGTCAGAAATTGATCCCAAGAGATCAATAATGAAATCAAGATTTAGGTTTGCTGCACTGGATGCTTATTTCGTCCACAAAACTGTTTCCATGCTCTTTTCCAGTACATTTTGCAGTGGCATAAGAGTTCTCAGATCTCTGCTTCATTCCACTGGCAATCAGGAGACCCAGTGCAGAAAAAAGGAAATGGATCTTCACTGGTCCCTGGGACTTTAAAGACACAGAGGAGACCACAAGAACATCTATGCCAGTTTCAAAACAGGGTAACAATTGGCAGGAGCCCAAAATAGGTTTCAGAAAATAAGTCAATCAAGCAAAGTGCTGGAAGCTTTCCTGGACTGTAAACTCAGAGCTGACAGTGTGTGTTTATTCACAAGAACTGCACAGAATCTCAGGGTGGAATTGCAACTTCAAATACTTGGAATACTGATGTTATCTTCATATAACTAAGAGTAGATCCATTGGTGTATCCATACCCTAAGACATGGAATATATCAATTTCTCATCTTCTCATGAAGTCATGGGAAGCATGTAGAAATCCTCCAAAGACTCTGGGCCAGACATTTAGGTAACATGCACTGTCACAGCCCAACAGACTTTTTGATGAGGTCTAGACTTCTGTTAAGCACTGCAGTCTTAAAGTGACTTAGCTGACCTTGTCAGGCACTAGGAATATTCCCTTTTATCCCTAAAGAAGTTAACAAGAAGAGGGAGGCCTCTGCCATTGCATTTAGAAACTGTTACACCTTTGCAAAAAATGTACTATCAAGCATGTGTTTTACTGGCTGAGCATCAGTATTACTTGAGTATCAATATTTAGTTGACTGTATGCTTAAAAAGGGCACGTGAAAGTACCTTATTCATTGGGATTTGAATGTTCTTTACTCATCCTAGTCAGTCAGCTTCTTACTTTCCTTTTAAATTTGCTAGCCCTCAATATAATTTATCTTCTCTGACTTCCCAATACGAGCTATTCTGAGGCAAACAGAAGATAACCAGCATGGTTTGGTGCTCTACTGTGACCTAATTGAAGGCAGCTGTGAAATGGTTCCTGATCATTTGGTCTGAAACCAGGCTGTATGCAGACCTCAGCTGGATATGGAGTGTTTAGTCATAGCAATGTTATTCTGTGTGCTTATGAGACTGAAAAAGGGAAGGGGCACAGCGAGATCCCTGCTAACAGCGCAGGGAACATGTAGGAGAAATTCTCCACTTGCATTTGTCAGCAACATTTCCCTCACCACCCATGAAAATTTACAAGCTGCCAAGGAAAAGCAAAACATCCCAGCTAAGAGCCACAGCTCTGGAGCAACAGATGTCGAAAAGCATCAAGCATGTGTGAGTGGATTAGACCAACAGATCTTGAAGCAGCACCACTTACCCTTGGACTGCTGAGAGGACTGGTGGAGAGCCCAGACGATGCTCCGCTGATTGACCGAGACCTGAATGGACACAACAAGGAAAACATCCCTCAGAAAACTCGGACAAGTAATAACCCTGAACACCAGCCACCACAGGCACAGGCATGAAGTGAGAAGGAGGAGGGAGGCTGTCACTGGAAAAGGACATAACTCTTTTCTTTTCTTTCCTTTCACTATTGTCATGTTTTTCAGTTGTCCTCCCCCTTAAATCAAAGAAATGCTGTTGCTCAGGGAGAACACTATAATCCCTTTTGATTAAGGCAGTTGTTACTTTCTTTTTGGTCATCAAGCACATGGAAGCTACTAGGTCTGCTCTGTGCAAGTTGAACAGCTGAATTCAAAAGGATGGTGAAGACATTCATACTTGTGCTGAGAATTCTGTTTTGCACATTGCTGATGGTTACAAAATGAGACTTTCTCTGTCACAAGCAACATGGAAAAGCACCATGTGTACAAGGCACAAAGGTAGGGGGTTCTTCCAGATAATAATTAAAACCCCAAGTCTCCTTGACTCAAGAACACAATCATTTCCTATGTGATGACATCCCACTGAAATCAAAGATCGCATTGGCTTAGCCCTTTCCAGCTTCTCACTGATGGATTTCACATCTTCGCTCTTCAGTGAGACTTCTTGCTGCTGCATTAAACAAGCCAGGTCTTCTCTATGGATAACAAGTTCTGCTTTTGTTGATGACTTTACCAATATCAAAATAACAGCTCAGGTGCCCTCAGAAAGAGGCCAGTCAAGGGAGAGTGAACTGTCCTATCTGCTGACAAGGTCACCCATACTGTTAATGGTCTCATGCTCTCCAGCAAAGGCCACCTATGAAAAGTGTCAGCTGCAGACAATAAAACGTGCAAATGTGCTACGCTAAACGTAGTGAAAGAGCAGACAGGCCAGACTACACAAACATTTCAGCAGAAGAAGTTTCTAGGAGGAGTGTGGCTCCGCAGAAAAAACCCCACACCTTATGTGTGACTGTATATGAGTGAGCCCCAGGGGCAGCTGCTTCCTGATCTTTTTAAATAGAAAGAAAGCTGTCTTGAAGACTGAAAAATCTCACAGGAGAGGATTTGGCTAAGAACCTATTTGTTCAAGAACCACCATGCAGCAATATGTCAATATAGCAAACCAATATTTCCTACCTATGATAACCTAGCTATAATAAGAGCCATAAAAGCAATTACTTGCCTTCAGGTAACAAACATGAAAAGGTGAAATTCCTGTAGGAAAGAGAGTGCATGGGTGTATGTGTTTAAATATGTGTCTATCTGTGTGTACACACATATATATTAAAAACTGATATAGGTCAGTTTTTGATGTCAGCTTACACAGAAGTATATAAAACAAATTTAGACCATAAACTGTGTCAGTTTACTCTCTTCTGCTTTTGTAGAATAAAAGAGAAAAATTGGTTTCTAAAATGGGTCTCCCAGACATATTATTAAATAAATCTGAGTAGTAGAATTCTTTAAAAATGAGCGAACTGCAAAAGAGGACGTATTTCCAAGGCAGGAGTAAGCTACAACTGAACACAGTGGCAGGTTCTGCTTTCTCTACTTGTATCCTCTGCCCTGATGGTTTTTGTTATATCCCACTGCACTTCGTCCAAACTAGAAGCCCACTCACAGCACGCTTTTTTGGCCAGATTAAATCCCAATTGGCACCATGAAAATCTGGGGCACTCATTCTATATAGAAAATTCCCACTTCTTTCTTGTACCCTGCTGCAATCTGCCCATCATAGTGCAGCAGTAAAAACTAGAGGCTCACTCTTTCACACTAGATTAAGCCTAAATATGTACCATCAAGATCTGGGGCACTCATAAAGGTTTATGCAAAGTAATTTTAAGGGGAGAACTGTCTGCTCCACTTTTGAAAGACTACTGTATGTGCCTTTCCTACAAGCGAAGTAGCTGACTGCACCACAGATGTGTTGTGCAGATGGAAAGTCCGTTTAGTTAAAATGTTCCTTGCATGAATCATCAAGAAAAGCTTCTTCCAAACCATGAATTACAAGAGGAGTCTATAGATTATCCTGGACAAATGTGGAAGGCATTCAGGTGCCCAGAGAAGAAGTTAAACACCAACTTAAAGGAGGTGTTCCCACCAACTCTTAATCGTGGTGGGAAAGTCCTCTCTGACACTCACCTGAATTCCAGGATACTTCATTAAAAGTTCCATTCTGCTAGTTCCTGTTTGCAATCAGGTGTTTCCAATAGTCCTGAATTCTCCCTTCCCAACCCCACTGCCTCTTATTTTTTTTTACAAAAATGATCACACACATGGAGGGCAGTCCCCACCTCCCAACTCCCAGTTCCTTATTGGAAGCAAGATTTGAAAAATAGTTGTTGTGTACTGTGCTTTCATCCAGCCTAGGAGCCTGAGGCAGGGGACATAAGAGAGAGTTAGTACGAAATCCTCCTGGAAATGCATTCAGTATCCACATGATTGCTATTGAACAAGATTTATTTCTGCTGCTGATTTACATGCAAAATAAGTAAGAAGTAAAGTAGGCCCTATAGCAAGCTTCAGTTTGTCCACACTGGAAATTGTATAGAGGAGCAGTGGAAAGAGTTTAAAGAAGACTGTGTTCAATTTAAGTGTCGGGGTGAAAAGAGAACTGTGCATTTTCAAAACTCTTCCTCCTTTACCAGAAAGTGGTGGTATGGGATATGACACCAAGACTGAGGAGATTTTGCTTGCATCTTCCTCAATTTAACAAATCTCCCATAATTTACCTTTACAAATGGGACATGATTCTCAAGCTGGCTATAAAAACTCAGTACCGTGACCTACCACGTGATTCTGTACCCCAGCACAAAAATGCTAACAAGCAAAAATGACAGATTTGTCCCTCTCATCAAGATCATCTCAGCTGAGCAACGCTATAACTCAGTTTGTAAAAAAAACCAACCACATGCACTGCTCCTGTATCTCAGAGTCAGGTGGACAGAACTGGGACAGGGCCAAAAGAAAGGAATGAAAGCGTTGCATTATGCTGAAATGCTGTAATGAAAGAACAGGAGTTTAAATTTTTAGCCCTCTCACCAGAAAATGAAAGTTTGAGGCCCTACAGGCAGCACATTAGTATGGCAGGCTCTTACGTCTTATGTGTGGAAAGAGGAGAAAAATACGACATCATCTCCATGGCTATGAGCTAAATTTATTTAGTGAGAAGTATCTATTAGTGAGTAACCTCCTAGGAGTCTTTACAGGCATTAAATGTTACTGGAAGTATTAAATCTATAATTATTGCAATAACTTAATACTAAATGCAGCAATCTAGGAAACTGGGAACACTGTGTCTGACTCATTTTGCTCTGTGTTTTGCATTCGTGTATGCTTGTGCACTAACTCAATGGAAGTCATCAAAAGGTTGTTGAAAATACAAGCAGGAAAGTCAGTGTAGTTGCTCAGATAAAGAGCATTCCCTCAAACGCAACTGCCAGATTTAGAGACCCAAGAAGAGACTCTCTAGTCCCTTACAAAGTGACAGAGTTGTTTTGACAGCCTGGAGGGAGGAATTAAAAAACCCCAAAACATAAGAGAGGTAGACCCAAGGTTTAGGAGGGGGAAGATGCAGAGGGCACTCTAAACATAAGGTGGACACTGAGATCATTGCAGGCCACTCCTCCCATTCCACAGACTGACAGTAATCTGGAGGCAGCTGAGCTATGAAAGAGAGAGGCAAAGGACTGAAACGAAATGTGCACGTGTGGGCTGTAGTTTGTAGCTGTGATGATTTTATACCTTATTCAATCTCGTTGATAACTCAAAAAGGTCCTTCATTTTAAAGTAATTTTTCCCTCATTTTAGCCAGCTGCTGTCAAGAGGAAGCCATGACAGGCCCAGTTCATGTCACACCAGTGTTCCCTTACTGGTGAAACTGAAGGGCTTGAATCCAGTTTCCAGCTGGTTTCAGAGAATGCAGAATTTCCTGAGAGGTGAAGGGCTGAAGCCTGACACTGCTGGGGTGCAGATGGAGAGAAACACAAGACAGGAGAGCACGGCTGGCCTGGTAACCGTACTAAACATGTAGCACACGTACAGAACATCTCTCCGTCGCCCTTCTCTCAGACCTGTTCCCAAGTGCTTTAAACAGTGCCCCTGCTAGGACATGCCAGTAGAACAGATTCACAGCATGAATTTAACATTTAGGTCAGATTTGGCATTCGTTTCTTCTTTGAATAACCATCTCCTAGAACTTTTTCTTACGATCAAAGGTGAGTTTGGTAGCTTGTTGCAGTCCCAGCAGAACTTGCTTTCATAGCACAGTTTTACCAGGATGCTGAATACAGCCTCTTAGCTGGTCAAGCTGGAGCCATGCTTCCAAGAAGGGGAGCCTGCAGCATGCATGCAGCGTGCAGTGATGCATCAGACTTGTGTCCCTGGGTGAAATGCCTTAGAAATTTTGAATTGGTTTGATTCCATCTGTAGTTTTGAAAGTCATTCCAGAAAATATCCAGCCAACCTCTTATTTGCTTCAAGCATAAATTGGGTGGAATTTGATACTCCTCTTTCCTTGCTCACTCAAAGCCAAAAACATCTAAACTGAAACTTCAAGGCATGAGACCCCTGACAACGACCTGAATTAACATGCAATAGGTGAGTAGTCAGACTGTGTTAAATTTCATCTCTCTTACTTTTGGGTGTCTGAAAGGTACAAACTGTGCTTCCTCACTCCCTGATCCAGGGAATATATATAGAATACCTTGGATGTGCCACTGTCTTACAGTCCCAACCGTGCAAGTAACACTGTGACAGCTCTTACTGGGAGTACTTATGTTTGAGTCAGAAGGTCTGCCCATGGTAAGAAGCACTTGTAAGATGAAACCTTGCAGAGAGTGCAGAGGAAGAAGGGCAGGTGTTGGTAACACACCTCTTCTTCCTTTCAGCCCATACAAAGTGTGATGTTGAACAGCACCACCATCCTTAACTGGCCAATTATACTAAAGTTCCATTTACAAATGGTTTAGAGAGAATTAATAGATATTAAAGCATGCTACAAATATGAGAAGTAAATGTTACTGGTGCTAATTGGCTTTCTCAATGTGTGTGTGTCCCTCTCAAGAAGTTTTTACTGTAGTCTGTAATGATCAATTACAATGGTTTTATTAAATCATTTATTAATACAATATTCTCCTTCTCTTAGTATTTATAAATGGAACTTTAATTTGAAGCGTGATTGCATTCTTAGTTGTACCTATACTGCCTTCATTGAAAATAAAGAGCTTTGAAGATATATCTGTCTCTAGGGCCATCTGTTCACCTCTTAAGAAAACATATTCTAAAAAGAGAGGGAATACCCAGCATTTTTTTAATAACACGGATGGGATTCAGTTTCATTAAAGAAAAAAAAAAAGAAAAAGAAAAAGAAAAAGATGAAAACCAGATAAATTAGGATCCAAATTAACTGGAAAATACCAAACAGATACAAACATGCTAAACAGAGAATGGGCTTCATTCTCAGAAAGTGTCCTGGTATCAGCACAGTGTCTGAGGATAGTTTTCTGTGCCCACAGACATTGAAATAGGGGGACAAATAAGAGAACAAAAAAAGAACCCAAAAGTAAATGATATGGAGTGTGACTCCAACATAAAAGCACACAAACACACACAAAAGCACCAAAAATGCTTCTTCCCACATCTCTCTCTCTCTCTCCCTGATGCAAAACCTCAGTCACTGAAGTGTATCAGCCTGTATTGTATTTGGAAATTGCAAATGAAAAGTTTCTCTACAAAGTTACAACAGGTCCCACAACAGGAATAATCCAAAACTAGAGCTTACCCCAATGGATCAGCACTCGCCATCCTCGGAAAGGGAAAATGAAGAGAGAGGGAGAGAGAGAAAGAAAGAGAGAGGGGTGTGGAGGCAGGTGGAGAGAAGAGTAGGAAAAGCAGAGTGAAATACTGTTCGGAGAACTGAACGGTCAAAATCATTGCCACCGGTGCCTAAGTCTTTCCAGAGACCAGGAACACTAGGGGGACAGTTTCATTTACCAGAAAACAACTTTTGTCCCACTCACATATTGCAGACACATCCAACTTTGGCACTGGGGAATATGGAGATGCACATACTAAGGCTGCAAAAAAAAAATTCCCAGCCAAATCCCAATTAAAGCAGTCAGCAGAGCAATGGGGTTCATACTTCATGCTGCATTTCTTTTCTGCCTCTTACATAAGGCACAGTTATATCACACTGTTATCAAGGAAATTGTTCTTTTTGTCCCCAGTTTGTTCAGTGCAGTGTCCCTCTGTCCCCCAAGCTGGCCTGGTAAGAAGTACTTTTTTTTTGCCACGAATGAACTGTGAAACGTATTGGTTATTAAAGCATGCATTTCTGAGCCAGCTTGGGAGCCCAGGGTACAAGATTGTAGCTCAAGCTGTGAATCTGCTTTGATACTGCCTTATTAGTCATGATGGTCTTATAGTCAGGAATTCAGATCAGCTAGAACGTACCAGCTCAGCAACCCAGCACTTATGTCTGTGGATGCCATCTTGTGCTCCAAGATCTCATTTTTCATTTAAAATAAATTCAGTCTCTGGGTCTTGTAGGTTGCAAAGGAAATCTTTCAAATGTGAATGGAGAATAAATCAATGCTGTGCTGAAAAGAGTCTGAAAAAGCAGTTCTAAAAGCAGACTGAATCTCTGGCACGTTGACTTTGAAGGCTAGTGACAATTGAAAACTTCAGTATTCTTAATTTGTATCTACTAACCAAAGCATTCAAAATGGAAATAGAATAGTCAGGTTATTAAGTTTTCAGAGGTGCAGATAAACAAACTCAGGAAAGTGTCACCACCTTTTCACATTAACAAAGATTAGATTAGAAATAAAAAACCAGTTTGGTGTTATTAAGCCAAATTATTTTCAAGTTGGATGCAACGCTTTTTTTCCTCTCTGTCACTTTGTCTCTCTCATTCTCTCCATTTTCAATAAGAGGCTCCCAAGCTGCCAGAGCTACCTCTGGCTGGGTGAGGAAAATCCATTCTCCACAAGACAGAAATGCCAAATTTAATATATGCCCAGTAGATTTCACAGTTTACTGCTCAATGCAACTAGCCATGCCTCCAGTTACATCAACGTTGCAAGTGCTGGGCTGGGCCACCAAGGCAGTTTTGGGAACAGTTAAAATGAAAACGCAGTCAGAACAGGACGAAAAAGCTGTTGTGCTATGCATTGATAGAGAAGTGGAAGGAAGCATTACAGTAAGTTCTTTTTCATGTGTTTGAGTGACACTCCATTGATATTTCAGCCTGGAGTGCAAATTTGGGTAAGATCTAATTCATACATATACAAATATATGTATATATTTAGGAACAAATGCGGTCCTCAATTGTACCTGTACCAATCTATCTACAGTGATGTAACTGAGAAGAGCAAATTGACACCCATTGTATATACTGGAACCTGTGTGTATATTTATACAGAAAATACACCCATATTCATACATGCAGAATAGTAAAATGTAAATAGAATGGGTGCAAGAAGGTTCAATAATGTTTCTTTCAAGTCATTTTCCCAACAGGGAAGGCACTGAAGAGGTTAACAAAGAGAATGGAAAGCAAATTGACAACAGGGTAAAGAAAAGGGGAAATGAGGTTTAAAAAAAAATGAACAATCCCAGGACACAATAGACCCAGAAGCGCAGACATGTGCATTCCCTATAATACTGAAGCAAGTGAACTACGGAGCTGCAGCAACCCAGATACAGAAGAAGAGAAGCACTGAAAGAGGGGGTGAAAGAAAGTCAGAAAGAAAAAGTAAAAGAAAAAGAAAAAGAAAGGGACAGTGGCCTCAGCTACTAAGACAACCATGTGCATCTAGAGGGAAGGGACCCTTAAAGATGCAGTATTCCTTTAAAAAAGGTATCATAAAATTGAACAATTAAACACTGGCCAAAAATTTAATGGCCACCCTGATTATGTGACCCCTTTTTGCTGGGGTTCTCTTTGCTGCCTATCTCTTCCTTTCATGTGGTTGTGCACAGATCTAGAATCTAGTTCTCTCACATTCCCACCACTGAGGTCCTTCATTTGAACTCTTAGAAGTGGGAGGGAGGTAAGATCACAGCGAATGTGATCCTCAGAAATTCAGCCTGGTCCCTGAATGAGCAGGACCGTGGGTGATCCTCATGCAGTGCTCTGACCTTCTCCTCCTGTTGTCTGAAAAATACCACCTTTGAGAGGGAACACAAAACACCCATGTGGATTTAAGAAATTCCCATGGAAGATACTGAAGTGTCATTTCTTCTGTTCCTAACACAGCTGTAGCAGCTGTCAGAGAAGGACAGAGGGACAAGAAATGGTGGTCGGAACATCTACTGAAAGGCTGCTCTCCTGTCACAGATAACATTTCTGCATCTCTCTTACTGGACCTGATTTCCACTTACTCTTAAAAAGCTCATCTTTGGAGTTACTTCAGACTAACTTTTAATGCAACAAGAGCCACATGTTCAAGAGCAGAACTTATATATAGGGAGTATCAAAGAAAGGAACAGGAATTTCCATGTCTACACTAACAGTCCAGGAAAGCCCAGCCACTGAAGGCTGTATAACCACTACTTCCTCATGGCTGTGGAACTACAAGGTTGCTAACAGCTCAAGTCCAATCTAATGCTTGTTGGTATTTTGGCATCTTTGAGAGGGTGCTTTACACACCACATGAGGCAAAATCTCTCCTGCAGATGCACGATGTTCCTCACTGTAGCAGGTTCAGGACTTGAAACACTGACCACAAAAGACTGTCTCAGACTGCAAAAGGCCAAAACAGTCCCTCACACATCCTGCAAATCTCCTGAGGCTTAAAGGCCACACTTATCTTTATGTAAAAGATTTCTATGAAAAAGGGAAATGGAAACAAGAACAGTTTGCCAAGTCCATCGGTTCCTTTAAGGAAGCCATTGCTTCTCCCTTTTTCATGCGCCACACTTGTAACCTTCAGGTAAGCTAAGTGTTTGTCCAAAATGTGAAAGGATTACATTTTGATGAAGAGTTATCCTTTGGGATGCCAGTTTTCAACACACAGAAAAATTCTCTTCCTCTGAGACCAAAATTTTAGAAACAACATGTACACTAAAAACCTTCCCAAAAGTATAAACTTTTTTTTTTGTGTTCATGGACCCAAATAAGTCCACTTAAACTCATGTGGTGGCCTACCTGTCTTCCATTGTGCCTCTGTTGACAGCTGAGAGTTACCCTTTTTTGTTGTTCTTCAGCATCTGTCACTTGAACTGCTAGATTAGAATCATCCTCCAAAAACCCTGTTATCAATCACATTTTCCTCTTGTGTCCTCTGGGTAGTCTTAAAGAGTTTGTCTCTTACCAGAGGTCCTTAATATTTTGTCTATCAGACTGAATTTCCAAAGTTTCCTACCACTGTTGTCACTGACTCAGTTGTGCTGCTGTTTCTAATGCTGGGAGTGGAACATTCTGGGCTTTCCTATTGTTTTATATTCAAATCCTTCCCAAAGAAGCCTTAGCAAATACATCTTCTACCCTGGGCAGAACTTCTACTCATGGCAGAACTGAACCAGAAATAGCAGTAGGATGAAATTTTAGTGGGGAAATCATTGGTACAGTCCCAGGGTGCATTGGGGATAGCCTCAAATGAATGGTACTGTACAAAACCATACATAGTGTGGAGCTGTAAACATCCCACCCTCTTTGCTTCTCTCTAAAGAGAAAAGAGAGAACAGCTCTGTCCCCACACAGAGAAGGTAAGTACTGCATCTTTAAGGTCTCAGCAGTGAGGTAGAGGAGAGGAACATATTGTCAGTGTTTATACCTTTCTTCTTTGTTGAATTTGGGATTGGCTTCAGAGATATCCAGGCTTTTACTGAACATTGTTTTACTATGGCAGGAACAAAGCGAGAAAACACAGTTACTAGTGTGGACATTTTTATAAAAGAGAGTCACCTGTAGCAAAGCTGGACACCCAGCCCCCCAACCCATCCTCCCCTTTTTAAGCAATGCTCTGAAAAAACCTTTCTTTTACTTTACAGGCATGGCTCACGCCTACACAGTGCTCAAGTTCATAATCTTCCCCTGACTTCCGAGGTCTAAGATGACTTCCCCCATGCATACTTGTAAACTCTGCTCTCCTTCATCCAATTTAAAATCCAGGTACCATCTACTTTGTCACACCACCCAGGGAAAACAGAACATGCCTGAAGGCATTAATTGCAAAGCACTCATGACTTTTCCAGAAGACCTCAACACTAAGCACACTCTCAGAAAAGGTTAAAATCAGACCATAGAGCCTCTGAGAGGAACAGTAATCCATTTTGTATTCTAATTCGTAGGGTCCATTACCATTTAACTCCCAACTCTCTTCCCTATACTCAGTGTATAGAGAAATGCCCTTCTTTTTCATCTTGGGTCTGAATCCCTGCAGCTTAGAAGTGAAATTCCCTGTGCTTTGCTAAAAGGGCAGCTCTCTGTAATATATTTCACTGGTAATATGCTTCACTGTTTCACAGAACACTGCTTCCTAATGTTAGCTGATCTCTCATGCAAGCTCTCCACTTCAAAAACTAGAAGAAAATGAATAGTTAATGAAGCCCATTTTAGAATGGTTTTTGGACTCTCACAGCAAAGCTGCTGAAAATTTCTGGCATATTCCCTCTGGATTCTAGCTCCCATGGAATTCTTCCTATTCTGTGTGATTTTAGCACAAGGGACAAATTAGCTGATGTTAAACTAAGCTCAGAACCTACTTCTTTTCTTTTGACATTTCAATGAAATACCAGATAGTCTGAGAGGTGGGGATACCAGAACAGCAGAAGTAATTAAGATATAATTATGAACCCGTTTAGTTGACAACTAGGAGGGAAACCCAAGAATTAACAAAGAATTAGTTACCAGTTTTAGAGGGGCTAGAGTTTGTGCATAACAATTTTGCCATTTACAAAGATCTGTTGGGGAACACTTGGAGAGGTTGGCACAAGAATTTCAAGGGGCCTGTAAGCTCCACAAGCAGCTTTTGTGCTGAGTTCCCCTTGCCCATTATTCAAAACCAAGTCACTGAATGACCATGTTTTTCACTTAATACTTTCTCAGCCTGTATGGGCTGGAGGCTGCCAAGTTTTAAATTTCAGTGGAAAGATATGCCCTAAAGAAACCAAGACCAGACACTTGTAGGGCCCCCACATGGTAACCAAAAGCACAGTTCATGATACAGACATGTAAACCAGAGGCTGTAACATAAATCCTCTTTATGCAAGCAAACATCTGTTTACTACTGGGAAAGAGGACAGTAGGAATAAATCACAAGACACTTGGGAGTGTTTTGCCCACTGATTAGAAGTGTATCTTTGCCAGGTCAAGAAAGAAGCAATGGTGCTGTGTCTCCAGATGTTTACACAAGTCATCTGTGTCTGAACAAGAGACCTGATTCCATGCTCCATCTTCCTAGTATTGTAGGATAATAGCACTCAATAGTCGTCTCTTGAGACCAAAAAAAAAAGTAATTCTTAAAAAAGCATCCGCCTTGGGAATCTAAACCTTACTGCTGTAAAATCCAGTGTCAGTAGGTCATTTCATGGAATATAATATGCAACTAGCCATTAAAAATGCCCATTCTTGGTGGAAGGCACTTGTCACTTTGTTACTGACTGTTCTGACAGATGGTGCCCCATCAGCAATGCATCGTCCCCAGACACTCCCCATGCAGTGGGGCTCGTTAATGAAGCCAGTTCGTGTTATAAACGACTGTGCTGCCAGCAACACAAAATGTGCCGCTGTCATCTCTGGATGTGGATGGGATGAATTATGGAAGCTCACACGTGGAGTAAAATAACATTGTCCCTTTAACCCCTTCGACAACAAGCACTACCATGCCCATCATCATCAATCATGGTGTTATTACATCCCTTTCTCCACTCTTAATCACACTTTCATGTCCATTCCTGATTCGTGGTATGCATTGCCCCATATCTCTTGTGCCTGCAGGTTTTGCTTCCTCCTTAAGCCAAAGCCCTTCTTTACTGATATGTAGCCTGGATATATCTCTGCTCTGAACCCATCCCAGACCTTCTGACTTCAACTGTTCCCTCATGTGCAGAATCGAGTGAATCATTTAAAAGCAAAAGAAAGACTTTGGGTAGCAAGATAAAGCTTTGCCTCTTCAGGCTTCTGAATCCAAAGTCAAAGTTCAGAGCTGGAAGAAAAGGTTTCAGCTCCCAGAAAATGCTATGATCAATTTAATGCCTCCTGTTTGTTCTGTCCAGTTGGACACTCCCTGTGAAGGAGCCTTGGGGTGGGGGAAAATGATTTGCCTCTGCCAGGCTCTGGGAGCCTCATGTTCCATGCATCACCCAGGCAGCACAGTAGACACTACAGGCAGAACAAGGAGTCAAGTGTTGTGCTCATCCTTACTCCTTTGAGGCCTGTGAGGCACACTGAGCACACCCTGTCCTGAACACTTCCTTCACCCACACCTCACACCAAAAGAAATCACATATTTGAGACAGGTTTCCAACCTACACTATGACAAGAAGTCTTTATGGCAGTCTCAAGGCCATATATCCAGTCTGAAATAAGTCCTAGCAGATTCTGGAAATCACCACTCTTTCTTCACTGCAGATAGAACTGTAACAATTGCCAGGAAAAGTTTCCAGCAATTCTAGGGGCCTCTGGAATATCTATGAAATTATTTCATGTTCTTCACCCAGTTCTCAGTCAGCAAAGGGAGCTTCTGGGCACAGCAGGCTTTTTTTGAACAGATCTTAAGAGCTGAACAAATAAAAAATCATGTCAAAGCTGAAACAGAAGTTACAGCATCATCATCATCATCACTCATATACGAGAAGTGTTCTTTTATATTGATTGATTAATGCAAGTGTGAAACCAAACGCACGTGCTTCCCTTAGGCTAGTCATAGGGACTGAGGAAGCAACTTCCATGGTTCACATAAGTGAATTTCCACAGTTCACTTACTCTCCCAGAACTTGCCTTGAGGAGACACCATTTTCCTCGGCTGTTTCTCCACAAGAATGACACTTTCTTTGATAGAAAAGAGGCAAATTATACATATTCCATCACTTTACAAGCATGTGGTGATTTATGTGGGTCAGATGTATGCTGGCTCTGACAGCACATTTTGAAGGCATCTACAGATGCCTGGACAGGGCTTTTCAGATTCAAGTTGTTTTGATGACATGGAGCACGGTGCTCATTTAACTTCAGGTGCCCAAAAACTAGGAACCTAATCCAAGATAGTCACCTAGATTCCTGTTGTAGGCTCTGGAGACAGAGAAGAACAAGCAGAGGGTAATTTATCCTGTTGACAGGACACATGTATCTGAGACATCCCAAAGCCCTCCTGTGCCCCCATTGCCCAGTTAGCCTGTATCACAAGCTTAGACTGCATGCCCATGTCCTCAACAATTACGAAGAGGTGAGATGAGTCCTGCCCAGAGGACATGGTGACTTCCTGAGGAATAGCTGCAAGCCAACAGAACCCTTAAGCCCCTGGCAGGACTTCTGGTCCTGTGTGCATAATCATTGCCGGCTGCCAGATCATGTTGCAAATGTGACTGGAAGTTGTAATGAGTGCTGGTGCAAACAGAAAAGCTCCACAGCTCCTTTGTACGCATAACACAGAAAGGGGGAGCAGACCCAGGAAGGCAGGGCTCCTGGGTGAAGCAGAGACCCACCTCTGTCCATGTTGTGCCATTTCAATAGCTCTGCGAGCAGGAACTGGGGATCCACCATCTGTCACACTGAGAACCTCCATCGACTTCCTCTCTGGCCGCCGCTTCCCATGCCTGTTCAGCATTGGGGAGTCCACACGCTTCCTGGGGGGATCTGTACGGAAAGAAAATGCTGTCAGCTGAATTTAGTTGTGACTTACCTCACACTGGTTGGTTAAATCCTCTCTCAACAATTGCACTCTCACACCTCCCCTACAAAGACAGAGCTCTTCATGATGGAGGCGAACATTTGCAGCCTCTCCCTTCTTTCAAATTTGCAAGCATTAAGACATGCAATCCACCTACAGAGAGAAGGAGCCCTGCCACTTCCCTGAAGGTATTATGAGCACTGTAAAATAAAGGCACAACTATACCACAGCTCGCAGAAATTAACTTACAAAGCCAATAACAGTAATAACAAGATGATACAAGATGACAGCATGGGCTATAGCACAAGCTGTTAGGCAGAGCAGAAGCCATCTAGGGATCCTGTGTACGAACTCAGGTTATTCGAGCTTGCCTTCCATGTCCCTGCCAGCCAGATTAAATGTGACACAGGGACATGAGTACACTCTAAACGCAGACTTGCATTCTGCTCTGAAAACATACCCCTTCTTTGCATCTTTAAGATGAGATTTTGGGGTTTTCCTGCTGATTTTTCCTGCTGTGTTTTTCCTCCTTCTCTGCTACAAATTAAACATGCTTGTCTGCCTGAGACGAATCTTCAACGAGAGCCACACCACACAGCTCTTACTACTATAGTAAATGGAATGGTTTACACTTTTTATTGTCTAACAATTCTATGAGGTATCAAAGTGCTACTTTAGCTTTGCAGAGTGAAAACGGAGGTGTAAGAATGAGAGATTTAAAGGCAATTCATTCCTAAAGATGTTGACAAACATTGACTGAGGTTCTGAGAAGCATTTAAATTGTTCTGAAAAGAGTCTTTAGATTCCAAAATGCATTGCAGAAGGTGACTTGCCAAACCATACACACCTCCATGGTGAAGCAGGGAACCAAATGCTGACCTGCTGAGATGTTTTACTGCTAACACCTCTCATGGCATCAAAACAGTATAAGGAAGAAAGGCAGAAAAAAACCCAGAAGGATTTTCTTTCCGTTGGTTGGGTTATTTCAGTTCCCTGCCTCTACTTATAGACATATTTTTAATTTTAGTGGAGAGTGACCACTTGTAAAAGAACGCACCCTTCACCCCTTGCTGTTAGAAAGAAGCTCACAGTGCCCAATCCTTAAGGCTTCTTCTGCTTCTGCCAGGATTCCTTTGCAAAACCAGATTATACCACACTTGATAATTCTACCTCTACTGCCTGGTCTTTATTATCCTGCCCTCCTCACACCCACCATGTACTCGTTTCTTCTCTCTTTAACATCATGTTTTTTAGAACAAGATCTCTTTAAGGAAGAGCTTATCCTTGAAACAATGAGCATAAGCAAAGACGGGTTCAATGCAAATGGATTAGTGATAGCAACTGACCCCATTACAGTATAACCCAAGTATTCTTTGTGTTAGCAGTAATTATGTTCCTCCTCAAAATTCATTAGGAAAAAAGTGCAGTTGTATCTCACTCCATTTCAAACTCTGCCCAGTAATAAAAAGACAGTAGAAAATGGTATAGGCAATGACATCCAGATAAAAAATATAAGAAGTTCATAAAGCTGACAGAAAAACAAAGGGAGATAAACCAAATAAAGCATTTATATTGTGTGACTTCAGCTGCACACATGTAAGTGCTCAAACGTAAGCCGGGACAAGGTTTAGATATTTCAAACTCTTGCTTCTTCAAGGTAGTTCAAAATATGAGAAAGAATTCATGCTACAGAACAACTGCTGGTTCAGAAGTGTGTCTACAGCACAGTAACACACACACAACAATGATGTTCAGAGTGTATATATAACACAAAATGGATACAAGTTTTGTAGCAGGATATCAGACATAAAAAAGGAAGGTAAAATAGTGCAGTTTCAAAGAGGAAAAGGAAGATGGAGAAAGCATCAAATGTCAAAAGAATGGTGTTGAATAAGCTCAAACAATAGAAGCTAAACAAGAAAGATGGAAAAAGACAAGAAAAATATTTTATGAACAGGTATTTTAAAAGTCAATTTGATCCATGCATGTTCAAAACAGAAATGGAAATTCAGCTGAGTGACATCTACAAAAGTGACAGACCACTTTTTTTTAAAGCTGGACTTTAAAAGACAGCAAAGAAGAAATGTGAAGAGGAATTAGATAAAAACTTGACTGACAGTGTTTTGTACAGCCATCTGAAAGAGAAAACCTGAGAGAAGGACATTAGCCAGACGGGCCATGAGGGAATCAACAGAACAATTGAGGAGGAGAAGGATATCGCTAACAAGCTAAATGATTCTTTTATATCAGTTCTTGCTGCTTAAGATCCTGGAAGATACTGATTGCTAACCTGTATTTTAAGCTATCAAAGGCAGAGAATAAGCAAAAAGAGCAGGTAGTGAAACACACCTATAAATTCAGGAACAGCAATTCACAGAAGTTGGATGGAAAACACATCCAGAGCTTGAATTAATGTGGTTCTAACAAAGGTATTTGATGCCTATTTAAAACTGGCTACAATCCTACACTATACATGGCTGAGAGTAGCAAGTATTGTATATGCTTTTTAGAAGGGTCTGTTTAAGAAATGACAAGGCACTATCACTGTCAAGTCTAAAGATACCAAAGAAATAGTAAAATACACACCTATCCTGTCATAAGGACTAAAGTCGTGTCATACAAAAGCTGTAGAAGATTTTGCAGAAGCCCAGGAACTAAAAGTAGGAAAACCTCCAGTATTTGCCCTTCTCTTCTTTGACTCTCTGGACACAGTGAAAAAAAATCAAGTCATAGTCCAGTGACAGTATTAAGGATGTATTTTCCTTTTATTTCACACCAGAAAAGCAAAGCCATTCCTAAGGATTTTTACATAACAAGATAGAATCATATAGGTAATGATCCAATTATAAATCCACTTTCTCATGGAAGGTGGGAAATAAAAGTTTATCTTCTGAGTTTGGACGAGGCACCTATATCCTCTATATCTGTTCTGGCCCAAATTTTTGTTCTCTGGTTTATTAAGACACTTCACCCCACAAAATCCTTTTTTTCAAGGAGACATTAGTTGACATTCATTCCTTTTACTGAGAAGTTTCTCATTCCTGTGCTTTCAAGTAAAGAAAATAGAGCTGCACGTGAAAAATGTTGGAAGTGGCCCTTCCTTGGCCCTTTGAAGAAGCTTCATACAGCTGAAACAGATAAAAGAGACACCAGAAGAAAGGGCAAGCTGTAGCTGGCCATATTTTTACCTGCATCCATCCTTTCTGAGACTTAATATACCAAGAAAGAGGAAAAAGCAAAATACCCTGAGATGCTTTTCTTTTTGGCAAGAGCTCAGACAATGCACAACTCTCACAAACATGGTTTCTTCAAGCTGCTATTATTAAACTGTTACTCTTTCTCTGCTTTTCTTTGTGCAAGGCCATTGCTAATGGCTAATGATGAGATATTCATCAGACACATGACTGCTCCTAATTAAACCTTGCCCCATATTCTCAGAAATACCGCTGGGAACAGAGGACATGGAAACCCCCTGTGGAAGAGGAAATACAACATACAAACACTCAAAGAATAATGCTCAAATGTGCTGGTGAGGCACATAGATACAGTCAGTGTTTCCCTGTTAGGAAACATTTTCACTCCTTGTACAAAAAAATACAACAGTGGAGCACAATAATTTAGTTCAAACCATGAAAATACTTTAGCATATGGAAGAGATATATGATGTATTTAGGGCATAGCTACATATTCACTTACATGCTGGGTTTGAAGATTCTAGTGTCACCTTGCTTCTTACGACAAAAGCATTTCTAAAACAAGATGATGCTGTCCTTACATGGCAGGATAATCTGTTTGAGTCAAAAGCTGATTAGCAAAGTGCTAGATGACAAACTGCACCGAGCAAGGGGCATTTGACCACAGGAGCTGCAGCTGGCACACCTACCCATCTTCATCAGGATCCCTGCTAACATGTTCTCTGTAGCTCCATCCAGGTAGGAGTTTAAAAATTGCTGTGTTAACTAAGAATTTTCATCTCTTCTCCCACAGAAGAGATTTCCCTGCAAAATTATAGGGCCTGGAGACTGGAACTTGGATAGGTTAATAATTCAATGAAGCATTAACGAATGCAGTGCAATATAGCACTGCTCTGAAAGCTTCTGAGATCCCAGGCTTTCCAGTGAAAATAAAGGGCACTTTGCTTCTAGTTTTCAAAGTGCTGAGTACAATACCTGAAAATCACTGCACTTCCATGCAAAAGTCTGTTTCAGATCATTGCTAGATTGACTAATCCTTTATTAAACTTTTGTCACTCTGCATGTTAAGAGTCACTTATATAATTAGCTCCTTGGGGAGCAGTTTTCCTGTTGTCTGGATTAGTGGTGATCAGCAGCACCCTAAAATATCAATGAATAGGAATAAAGTAGCATCACAAGAGCTTTGTAAGACACGTAATCTCATTGTGCATTAAGCTTTTAAAATCTAAGTCTAAAAACATGTGAGTTTGATTTATATACTATGAACAGCTAAGTTACACGATTCCTACTTTCAACAGTGCATATATTCACCTACAGAGAAGAGAATGTGCACATATATAACTGCAGAGGGATGCAGCTACACAGCTTCTTACTAACTGAAGTCCATGAGCAGCCTTTCTGCAACACCGCACGGAGACTTGGAACTAGAAAATTCTGCCACTAGATTATACTGCTACTGAACCTCATCTGCCTGCAGAGAGCCAGCCTGTGGGTTCACAGCACATTTTTTAAGATCCCATTCAAGACCTGCTTGGATGTTTCTGCACTGTGAGACAGACGTGTCTTGAAAGATGAAGCCTTCGAATTTAACCACCGAACAGACCTGCCTGCCCCAGGCTGAGGATTCTCACCAGTGCTGGGTACACTGTGTCAGTGGGAAGGTAACAGTGACGCTAGGGTTCGGGTTTAAATTAAAATAAAATTAAAATTGAAAAAAAAAAGGTGAAGAGGAACTAGTTCAGATGGGTTCATGGTGACTGAGGACATATCACTGTTCAGTACCTATTTCATTTCTAGGGGGAAGATCCTCATCTTCATGACTAGGATACCTCTCCTTCCGGTCAAGCAGAAGAAAATAAATCATTTTTTCTTGGTTTTCTCTGAAAAAAAAAGAAGAGAAAAAATCTTTATATTTTGAAAGAAAAAAAGATTAACATGTACATAAAACCTTCTCATCAAACAGTCACAGTTATTCTAAATAAGCTGGAAGTGGTCATGTACATGACAGCTAGATACACAACCCACAAAGCTTTTGAGACCCTGGCTGTCTCCAAAAAGCAGCCAGGGAGGAAAGGAAATAAGATTCCCATGTTATGCAGACAGAACAGAGGCACAGGACAGACAAGGTAATGTGTCCCCAAGAAGCCCATACCAAGAGTGGCAGCCAGACAGGTCTCCTGAGCCTCTAACTGCTCTTTCGACTACATGGCCCTCTTAACACCTCAGGAGATACACCAGCTCTTAGGCACAGGCTTGAAATAAATAAAAATTTACCAGCAAAGGCATATCCAACACAGATATCAGCAATGATACTTCCCCATGTGGACTGTACAACCCATGTTTTAATGAAGTGACCTGGCCTGGCAGCTAGGGAAGAAATAGCACAGTGCCTCCATTGCTGGTCAGGTTGTGAGCTTCTGACCCACCAAGCAAGAAAGGCTCAGTGCTTGCTCCCAACACCTCACCAGCAAATGAGCAGCCAGAGGGTGAGAAGTTCTTACCAGTCACTCAGAGAGAGAGACATCAGGTTAAGTCTTCTCTACCTCTCCCCAGGTTCATAAGCATCCCAGCCCCTAGATACCCAACTGATATGAAGACTGAGCAAGTGCTTACTCTTCTGACAACAAGTCCTGTAAGAGTTTATTTCGGTCACGGAAGCAGCCTAACGAGTGCATGCTATCTAACACGTCTGGATCAATATCCTCCAAGGAAGGGAGAGAACGAATCTGCACCTTTCGAGGGATTGGTTGCTCTGGTTCTGGCTCATTCTTACCCCCTCTGCAGAGGAAAGAAGACGAGAGAGAGAAAGGGGGGAGGGAAAGGAGAGAAAAGAAACATGAGTCACAAATGAACCCATACTCTGAAACACAGCCTGCAGCAACAGATGGAAATAGCTTGCTAAATTCCCACTGAGAGACCACAGCTTCCAACCAGACAGATATTCTTCTCATAAGAAACTGCCATGAAGGCTAAGACTGACCAGCAGGTTGTGGATTTGGGTCTTTAATGAGAAATGCCTGTGTTCAGTCAGCAAGGCAATAGGAACTTCACTTACCAATGCCCTTGTAATAGAATGAGCTGTTCAGCATCCTACTGCCAAATATTTATAACACATGTTTTTAGAGATGTTGTCTCATCAGCTGGCCAGACCTCAGACTACGAGGCTGAAAAGTGCAAGCTGAATGATTTGCTTTTGAAGAAGGAGCTCTGAACATACCATCACTATTTTTCACCAATTCTGGTTACAACCAGGACTGCAGCAGCTTCTTTCCTTAATGGCTCCAATGTGACTAAGAGGCCTCAGTTCTCAGGCTCCCACCTGACACACTTTAAAGGGTTTTGGGGGAAACCAGGCTGCTTAATTACATGCCCAAACATGACAATCTCTGCTTCTCTTAATCAAAGCAAATTTGAAAATTTTGGCTCAAGTGCGATGCCCGGGGTCAGCGGCAGACCTCGGAACACACCATTAGCAGTAAAACATATTAGTCTTTCAAATGTAGTTAACGCAGGCTTTCTGCACAATTATCTCATCCCATTCACTAGGCCCAGGAAATATTGATTATTCATTGCAATTAAAGGCCCTGACTGTAAGAAACAGGTCAAGGTGTCAGGGTATTTATAACAGACTAATAATATATATTGCAGACATCCTGAATATCCTTTGATTTTATTTAGGTAGGCAGTGAGCAATTCCTGTAAATTCTATCCACCCAGAGAGGTGGGTTTGGTGGAGGTGCCGGTGTTTTGGCTGGAGAAACAGTCTACTCTGAATCTCTGCCATTTCTCAATGGATGCTCTGTGTGATGCCAAAGTTCCCCTGCTCCGCGGGTGAGGTCCTGCCTTTCCTTTACGTGGTGCAAATGTCTGACTGTAGGGTCCAGGCTCCCAGTGTGGGCAACAGGAATCAGGAATATTTAAACTGCGTCAGAAAGCACCATTTGCTGTTTATGGGGCTGTGTTTGGACTAGAGATGCTTCCTTTTGATGCTGGAAAAAGTAAGGTGGCCACAACTTGTGAAGTTACTCGCAGAGTTTAAAATGTTCCTGACTCGGAGGTAAACTATCCAAGTATCTACACAGAAAAAGGAGCTCCAATTCAAATGTCCTTAATTTTTCTTGTGTAAGTTAGAAATCAGCTCTGGTAGGATCATATACATGAGCCCAAGGTCTCAGCCTGTGTACCAAAAAGAGAGCCAATGCACCATAAAAAGAGCCAGTGCAGATTATCTCCTCCAAGGTAAGAAGGCCATACTAAGTCAGTGTATTCAGGATAGGACAGTTACATGCTGGGACAATCACAGGAGATTGCTGAGTGCTACTTGCAATTTATTTTTAAGCAAGCTGAAATGCAGTTGTGAGGCATCTGCTCTGTTTGTGGAACATCACTTGCAAAAAGACTCTTCAGAAATGTTCATTTTATCTTCTTTTGAAGCAGTGAAAGTGTGCTCAGCCCTACCTGGATACATGTCATGGAGTCAGACTCTGGTGTTCATTACATGGATCATGACAACATGGGTTAGATCCTACTTCTCTTACAAAAAGCACTCACACACACCCTGCTCAGTTTTATTCAATTTAGGGGACTGGAACTAAACATACAGGACATCGAATCTGCTCCCTGGGATTTGTTCTTGTGAGTCAAACCACTAAAACACAGCTTTGAGTCTCACAGAAGCATCTGTGTCTTCTGCAATGCCACTGTGGTCCTGAATCTAAGGGCTAAACTCAATCCTTGTTCAACTAAAGAAACATTCCTTCTAAGAGGTTGCTACTGCTACCTCCTAGGATCAAGATCTAGCTCTCAGCAGGTAATAAGCAATGATTAGTTCATAACCTTGCACTATTAAAGCCAATGATGACCTTGTCATTAAGATAAATTCTTGCAGGATAGACCTTTGAACAGCAGCTGAGTGTTTCTGCTTTTTAATGATCTACAGTTCGCTTCTGAAAAGTATTGACTTAATTAATCATTCATGTTACAAGCAGATGTCCTTAAGGTAATTTAAAGAGATTAAAAAGAATTATTGTCTTTGAAAATTTCCAGGAAACCTGGGTTTCCCACTAGTTGCCCTAGTCTGAATAGAATTTACAAGTTTCTTTTGTATCAATCAGCACAGGAGCCATTTCTAGAGAGCACAGCTTGCCATCCTCTGTGCACTCCAGAGTGGCATTTCCTTATGCCCTGCACCTGGTCAGCCTCAGACATAGTCAGGAATTTTCACACCTCCTCATCAGGTACAAGTAAAATCTGCAGAGAGGTGTCTCGTCATTTGGCAGCACAATCCAGTGCTCCAGGAAACGAAAATCACCGGGTCTGGGCTGTGATTGGCATGACTGCAATGCCTGTTCCATTCTCAGTCTAGCAGAGTGACAAATTTGTTGCAATGCAGCCCACATAGACATCAAACAATGTCACACAGTGACTACTGCAAATCACATATATTTTTTTAAAGGCCCACATGAATGTAATTGCTGCTTTAAAACCCACCCTCTTTTGTGAGGATCGGTGATTACAATGGCTGTGATTCCTGATCAGGGTGGACTTCTTCAGTCTCTCCATGAAATTCTCTCATGAATCTCACCGAGATGCCCATTTGCATCAGTGCACAGCAAAGCAGAACCAGTACACTTACTCTTTTTCTTGTTCTGGTAAGTGTGGTACCTTCACAATTAAGGCAGTAACTCAGTGTTACAGGAGTGCGTATTTACCATAATAGGTAATTTATTTGCCCTCTTACTTTATTAAAAAATGTGAAAATAACTGCTGTTTATTTTCTGGTTTATGATAACCTGCATTTGAGGTAAAAATAAATGATTTCAATTAAAAAGGCTTGAGAAACCTCACTGAATTAATTTGGGTGGGAGAGCAAGAACTGGAGGTTGCTGACGAAAGGTTTCACTTAGGTTTCTTTTTTCCTTTTTTAGGCTTGTGAATCATGATTTCAACTTTCAAGACCTCTTTCTCTGCTTGCCTAAATCTGCAATTAAATCTTTTCTTCAGTTTTACAGTAGCCTCAATATTTATTTGAAGAATTAAGTGAAACCGCTTCCATGTTCTGAGTACAACCTTCAGGTCAGTAACCTATATACGACAAAAGATGAAGATTTTACATAGAATAGTAGATAAAATAAAGAAAAAAATTTAAAGAGGGCAAAAGAGCCATAGGATAAAACACTACAACCCCTTCTTCTCTGTCAGCATCAGTATTTCCAGGCAAAATGAATGCAAAGAGGTTGTGAAACATTACCAGATGAAAGCAGTTGAGTTTTGGAGGTGGCAAGGTTATTCACTGACTAAAATTAGCCACAGGAGGTTAACCTCCTGAGGTCAATCCATGGCCAGTATAGCGAAAATGAGAAAGAGACTCATTAAAAAAGCTATTTTGAGCAGAAACTTCTTTTTAGGCAATCTGAAGAGACATCTGGAAGAGCCCTTCTGCACTGACTACCCTGGGAGTCTAGAGGAGACTTGCTTTTGCAAAATTCAGTTTCTACTTTTGAAAACAGCCTCAGATGCAGTTTACTGTGTCAATCATTAGAGAGATTGACCTTCATTGAGAAGTACATGAAAATGTTCAAATGCTTATGTCTCCACAGGAAAAAATCTTCAAATTCTAAATACAGAATAAAGTAATGAAATGACACCTGTGAAATTGCATATGTGAACCTGGGACAACACTCTTCCAACAAGTGAAAAGTTCCAGGCATAAATCTTGAAGAGGGTAAAAATAATAATATAAATGATCAATGACTTTTCATTTTATTTCCTATTCCAGTTCTGGTAAAAGCACAGAGAGTGTCAGACTGATTTCACTCCATGAAGAAACAGAGGGGAATCATCTGTCCAATCTGATGTAAACAGCATTTACTTCTGCAATTGCCAACCAGACCTGATAGAAGGGATTTCAGAGATTACAGTTAGAGATTTCCCCACTCCATTTCTTCTACATTCATCCATGAGAGTTTAAAAAAAAAAAGTACCTGCAGCAAACAACACTCCAGAACTTCTTTGGTTTAAAAAAGTGCCATGTCTGGTAGTGACTGAAGAGAGCATGGAAAAGCCATGGGCAGACTGCTGCCACTATTTCAGATGAAGTAAGCTTTTTCTTAGTTCTTATTTTTCCCTTAGCTATTCAGCAAACTGCTGAACCCCGTCAGGTCCTGCTGAACTCATATAAATCCAGAGGTGAACAGTGCCCATAAGATAGAATTAGAGAAAACAAAACAAATAAAGAAAAAGTGGTTTTTATCTTGGTGACAGGCTTATATATCAGCTCATATTATCCTTGAGTATTTCTCAAGAGCAATGACGGGATTATGAAGGTAGGACTTTCTTTATCACCCACCTGGGAAATGCTGACCCTGAGAAATGTATCCAAGCATCCTTTCCTTGTTTATTACGTGAAGTATTCTCCTTAGTTTGATTAGGATATCATAGTACAAAAAGTTTATTTACTTAGGCTTCTTGAAATACTACTAAGGCTACACAAAGAGCAAGGTCACTTTTAAAAGCCATCAATCTTCCTTACACCCAAACCACCAGACAGGCGTGTACTCTTCTCACAGGCCTCCTGTTTCACTGTCAGGACTGCTGTTTTTAATCAAGTCACAGAAGTACTCTCACATCAACAGGTTACAAGGTCAGAAGCAGCCTCTTGGCTTGCTATGAAGAAGGAGTGGGGATTATGAGACAGCAAAGCTCTTGCTCACAGGTGCTTACCTATCAATATCATCATTTTTGTTTCTACTTCAGAGAAAAGCCAAGATGCCAAGAAGGAACAAATAAAAGCTTTCTTGTCAAGAAGGTATTACAAGGGATTGTCTGTAGCACTTGGATAGCAAACTAAATATGGCTGCAAGCTGGGGTTTTTTTGCTGATCACCTGTAGGTATCTCTTTCACACAGCAAGTTGCTGGACTGAATGTCTTATTTCAAACAGTTGTTAACCATTGTACAAAGAAGGTTCCTGGGTTGGTATATATAAATGAAATTATATGAGTAGTAAAGGGTAAAAACAAAAATTAGATGTCTTTCTGTTCTCTGCCCCTTTTTCCACCTGTGTGAAACCTGCTTTTAAATTCCAGTCTCACTGTTCTAGTGATCTCTTCACAGACCACTAGAATACCAGAATCAACAATGAATGTATGCAAAAATATTTTAAAAAGTTACTTACATATACCATATGTGTTTCTGAATATGTTCTAGCTGCAAAGGAAAAGAAAACAAGGAATTAGTGCTGTAAAATAGAAAAGGTAACTACACAAGTCATCCTTATCCAAGGCTTAATCAAGTAAATCCAAAATTTCAGAGATGGACCTATGCATACAACAGGAACTTTATGCTGCATAAAGAGCTGCTCATCCTAACTAACCCCATTGGAAATGAGCCTTTAATTCCAGACATAATGCATCAATCAGGAGCAAATCCCAGGAAAATGCTAAGTGCAAGGCTTCACAGACAAGTGTTTTTGGAATTCAAGCTTTTCCCTTCCCAAGTCCTTCCCTCTATAATCTAACTGCTCCTTTTTGTATCTGCGTAACAGCTGATCCTTTATACTTAAATTGCATTTCTAGTTTTGTTTTGGAGAAAAAGAGACAGGAAGAAAGAAGAAAATAGGTTCAAACAGATAATAAACAAGCTAATTTGTGCATCTGTGGTGTGACCTTCCTGGATACAGGATTCATTCTAGATTGGCTTCATATTTATCAATATTTTATTAAAATCTAAGGACCAAGTAGAATAAGGTTCTATGTAATTTACTAATTCTGTACCTGAACACCAGATCACAAATTTATTTTACTTCCCTCTTTCCTCTTCCACACATGAGAATTTCACTATGCAATGAAGGACTGATTAAAGCTGAAAGTAGCCTTGCCCACCCATGGAAGGCAGACCCCACAAACATTACGACGACATGTTTTCCCACAAGCATGGGAAAAGAAAGCAACATGCTTTTTCCAAGAGAAACTCTTAACAGCAGAGAGAACAGAAGGCTCATATGACATACAGCAGAACCTTCATAAAATGTTCTGGTTTAATAATCACAGCAGAAAAGAACTTTTCTTAGATGTCCAGAGATTATTTGTTATGTGGGCAATGTTTTTCCTATTCATCACTATGCAGCCCCTTTGTAGGTGCAGAACAAAATGCACACTCACTGCACATGAGCTCACATTCGTGCAACATTCAAGGGAACGGCAGGAGAGAGCTGAGAGGAAACTCATATGAGAGGAAATCACAGACTTATTACAATGGTCAGGAAGAATGGCGACAGCTGTCCTGCTCTTATTACATTCCACTTCCACAATAATAAGAATCAGAGAGAAAAAGAAAAAGAAAAAATAAGGAACGGGCAAACAACAAAGTCTCAGAGATATAAAGTAGGTGTTTGCCACGGAGAGCAAGGAATCAGAGACCTCTGTGCTATGGAACAACAGCTCCGTGTCTGGGAAGCCAGTAAGACGTGAGTTTGGCTCTATATGAGATCATTTTTTAAAGTGAGTCAGGGCTTTTCCTGAAAACAAAGAAACACTGTAATGCAGCTTAGGAAAGCATGGCAGGAGGCTGGAGGGAACAGTGTGGGAGACAAACAGCCTCCTTTAAACCCAGACTGTATCAACACTGCAATGAGAGGTGCAGTTGGCACTCACATATCTATCTGTCTTCTAACCAGTACCAATGCCCCCAGCACACACATCCACTGGCCCAGGCAGACTTGCACAGGTTCCAGCTGTGGCCTCAGCCCTCCACAATAATTCCCCTTCATCACAATTTCCCTGCATTAGGTAGTCCTCTAAACCCTGCACTGTTAAGAGGAAGGTGGAGTATTCCTGACACACTGCCATCTCCAGTCGAGATAAAGATAAGATTATGGGAGTTCCCCTAACAGCCTGGAGACACAGCCCTCTTCCTTCCGGTTCTGTGCAAGCTGAAGTACAACCACAGAACATAAGAACAGCCTATTTTGTACAGCTTCCATGGGGCAGGATTTTAGCATTGTTCCTTAGCAGGTCCATAGTTCTGTGAGGATCTGCTAAGGGGCAGACTGTGCCTCCTGTGCTGGCAAAACCACATCTACTCGTTGTTTCCCATACACCACATGGAAGGTTAGAGAGATTAATGATTTCAGACAAGATGCAGATGATACAGCTATGCAATGTCCAAGCCTCTTTCATGCTTGCTTCTCCTGCTGCATTTTCTGTCTCCATGGGTCACTGTGCTCTTGTGTGCCTGTGATATGCAGAAATGCCATGGCAAAGCAGACAACAGCACTTCACTTTCTGAGTTAGAGAGGGGAAAGAAAAGAGGGTCACTAGTTCATGTCTTAGTCACAGAACCTCTGGGCTCCTTCAGGGAAGATGTCTGTGAGAAATGCCTTCTGCCCATCCCTGCTGATCAACCTCTTTCAAGCTAATGAACACAGCATTTTTCTGAAAGAGAAGCCCCCTTGCACCTTGATACACATTTGAAGGTGTATGACAGCTCTCATGGCTGCTGTTTACCTACACATCTGCCATTTGACCCACACCAAAACCACTGCTGTGAAGTATGCTGGGATATCCCAGATATGAAAAGTATTCTACAAACCCATTTCCTATGCTGATTCAAACGCAATTGCATTGAAACGTTATTACAAGTGTGCTTGCTGCTGCCAACATCTTCACTACTGTTTTAAAGGTAATTAATTAGTGCTTTGTTGCTTTTTGCCTGCATTAAAGTGACAGGAGGGTTATGGGAAGGCGATTGGTTTTGACAAGGAGAAGTCTGTACACTTTCTACTGTGCAGTGCAGGGGAGGGAGATACACAGTGGGAGCTAATCTCACTCCTGCCTTCATTTAAACACAATGTTTAAATGCATTTAAGTGACGAAGGCATTTAACAACCCTTCCCAGAGGGCTTTTCTTGCTGTTCGCACATGCGTTTGCCAAGTTTAATACCATTTTATGGAAGTTGTAAAAATGCTGCTTCCTAATGTCTCCTAGTCACTGCAGGCAATTGTCTCATGACATCATCTCTGAAACAACAAAACACGCTGAGATCCACTGCACATGCACAGTCAGAGAGATTTCTGCACGCTAAGATGCTGTAATGGAAGGAGAGGGAGAATTCCTTTATCATGGTTTCATGTAAAAACACATCCAAATATTAAACTTGTACACTGAAGAAGCATCGAGGAGCCCCTCTCACAGATGACAGACCCATTGTGATACAGAGCTGCACAAGCTCATCAGAAAAAGAGGTCTCCTCCCACAAAGAGCTTACGTCTGAATTCTAAGGCAGGGAACAACAGATGGAGACAGACAGGCAGATGGAAAACAAGACAGCGCTGTCTACATCCTCGGCACTGATCTCAGCAGAGCGGTTGCCAAGCTAAAAAGTTCTGACCTGAAGAAAAACTTTCTCAAAGTCTGTGGATATAGATGAGGGCTTCTGGGCTTGAAGTCATGTCAAATTTCAAACTCCCCTGTCCGGAAAGGGAACAGCCTCAAACCCATCTCTGCACCCACACCTCAAATGAATCTTCTTCATCCAGAAGATGTTCTAGTCTGAGCTTTAAACCTTCTGTGTAATGTCAAGATAGAGGCTTTTCCTGGCCACAGGGTTCAGGCTGGCAGTGCAAACAGCACTGGTAAAACCATGACCTCTGTCAGCAGCAGCAGCTGTACTAAAGCAGACTCCAGGGACCTCAACAAGGGCAAGTATTACTGTCCTACATGCACTGGAAATGAACAGGCCCTCGACAGCCTAAATACATCAACCGGACAATTACCTCCCTTCTACAGGTTGTAAAGTGAGATAATTTAAATGATGGAATAGACACCTTACCATAAGACTGTCTACAAAAATGAAGAAGGAATCAGGTGAGTTTTCCCTCCTTCATTTTTGTAACGTTCCTTAGATTCTGTAGTTCATCATTAGCATACATTAGACCCAAGAAAAAACAAAATCAGAAAGCAGAGAGGAGAGTATGAAAATATGTGTAATTCAAGGAATATTTAGATAATATCCAGGGATAGGTATTTCTGCCTATGGGGACACCCAACATAGAAGACAAGTCATTCTACTCTAGTATAAAGTATCAACGCTAGAACAATAACAGCTTTATTGGAATAGCTTGTTATGCAAAATCTGCTCTGATCCACCTTGCTCTAGAAACAAAGTTTCAATAATGCTCATCCATCTTTAAAAGAAAAGTGCCTCTGCCCGTTGCCTTTCTGGAGAAGAAAATACTGGCTGAGAATGCAACTGGAGAATTACAGGAGCTGTAATTCTTCACGGTAGCGATGCTGAGAAGAGCACAGAACTGAAAGAAATCCCATCCTGCAGTACTTTAGGCACCCAGAGCACACCTCCCATAAGCCTTCTCAAACTTTATTACTATTTCACTTTTCCCTCCTGACACTATTCCTAACTAGAAGGCTGTCCCAGACCTCACTGATTTGCCTAAAATTCTGCTTCTAGTTTCTAGCCTACTTTCCTCTAAGGCCATTTGACATACATTTGTTTTTGTGCCAGTATCTTCCTTTAGTTTAAATAATCCTTCTCTCCCTAGTAATTACCTCTAATGAATATGCAGATGACCAGTAAAACCTCTCTTAGACATCATCTGTGTACATTAACGAAGTGAATTTTAGGCCATACTACTCAGACAGACTCTTTCAAATGCCGATCATCTTAGTACTCATTCTTTGCTTGATTTCACCTTTCATAAATATGGGCAGTCACAAATATCATCACCAGCAGCTAGGATCAACTTTTGCAGTTTAATGACAGAAAAACATGGATTCTTTTATTCTAAAGCAAGTTCAGTAAAACAGGCCCAGTAAATAGGAGTGGTCAAGGATGTCCCACTAACCATATCTGAGGCTACGTAACACATGGCAAGTGTGAACAATATTCCACTAAGACATAGTAAAGTCTTGTTCCCACAAATGAATCAAGGTAAGGTAATGCCTGTTTCTCAAGGCTGGAAAGGGCCAGCAACAATAATTCTGAGTACCCTCCCCTCTATTAATCTTCCCAAGCTCCAACACCGAAGTGAATGATGACAGTTAAACGTGAATGCTGGTTCTGTTTTTGTTGATCATTTTAACAGATGGACTGGGGAAGGTGTGGGTGTGCTGTGAAATGGCAATTACTGCAGGGAGGGAAATGCAGTTGGATGAAAAGGAAAAGAGATACAAATAAAAAAAAAAGGAACAAAGCAGAGAGGGGAAGTGAAAAATGAAAGAAAAAAATTCTAGTGACCTTACATTTCACTATATTCTTCTTCTAAATTCACTAGTGAGACATTGAGCAAATGATCAGTAATGGTAACAGCTACATCTGTACTTATTGTACCCAAGCTGCAATTTTGCTCGCATCTTTGTATAAATATCAAATTGATTCAAGTGAGATATTTTCTAGGAATAGAGGCTTCCAAATAAACCCATATTTATACCCTTTTTCACAGGACACAGCTAAAATAGAATTCAGCTCTCTCCTCCAAATGAACTCTATATTCCCAGCTCCAGTGCAGTAAACAAAGAGCTCCCTTCTGCCTGACAATCAAAGCAAGCAGCACACTAACAGCATAGGAGTGTGACAGCAGCAGGGACAGCAAACCCAGAGACCCTCAAATAATGAAAATAAGACTGCAGCTAATAACAAAGAGCTATCCTTTTTTCCTCCCAGCTCTCAGCTCTTTAATATGTATTATTTCAAATTCTTATTCATAATTCAATGGTTAGTGCTTGCCAATAACTACCTGATCTGAGTTTTTTTTCCTCCCTAAGGAAGTAAGAGGTTAATTTTGATCAAGAAAATGAGGGGGATGGGTGTCACTCTGAGACCTTGAATTACCTCAACTGCTTTCTCTTCTATTCGTGTACATTCTCTGCCGTATTGCACAACTCAAAACATTTAAGGCCTGTCTCTGCCCTGTGGAAAGACTCAGAACAATCTGAAGAAGGATCCAACACTTGATGATCTGCTCCCTAACATACTCAAGACCATAGGCACTAATACATTTGAGAAAAAAAGCCCAACAAAACAACAGAGAAGTTGGCATGTTTAAGTCATGGAAAGGAAGCTAAGCTTGAGAGGGATTTGGTAACTTTCTTGGCCACGAAGAATGGCTGTCCCATGTCTCAAGATACTGCCTTAACCTCTGCCATGTTCTTCCTATGAATACACTTGTGAAAATGTTATTTCTTTCTTTAAAAATCAGTTTCAAAAATGTCTTTTGAAGTGCCTAATATTTTTTTTCAATCAGCACTATTTATGTACTGCAAATGTGATGGCCACTGGGTTTGCAAAAGTAGGGATATTAGCAATAACATGAAGAACTTTTCCCCTATGCCACCAAATAGAGCATGACCTGGATTGGTAATGAATGAAAGTAAAACCCAACTGTCAGGTAACACTGTAAAGACTTGTGAAGGGAGTTTCAGTTAGCTTCTTAGCAGAGGGATGTCTGCATCCCAAAAGCACCGTCACAGCTGGCACAGACTGATGCTGTTGTTTCCAATCTAAGCACAGAGGCCAACCAGTGATCTGAGAGTTTATTTATAAATATTTTAGCAGACTGAAGAACCAGGAGGAGTTTTAAATTTACATTTCTTTATACATACTCCCACTCAGAATCTGTGAGCTTAGTAAATCTGTATAAAATCATCACCATGGCCTGACAATAGGATTTACAAGGGCAATGTACCCATAAAGGCACACGCCTCCACTGACAAGCAGGCAATCTTACTTTCCAAAATTATTTTAATTGCTAATGTTTTTTAATTCCCTAAAACATTAACACAGTGTAAGTGAAGGACACAATCACTACACAGTCCTCACCCTTGCAGGGTCTCTGTTGTAGTGATGGGAGGTATCCCAGATGCAGAATGCCAGGAACCCAACCTGGGCCTGACAGTGCTCAGGACCACAGGACACATAATGAACGAGCAGACAGGCAGACACTTGCTCTGAAGGCTGCTAGTGGATAATGCAGAGCAAATGTAGGATAGAACACAATGCAGCTTGTGTGGCATGAAGTGAGAAGCCAACACTTCTGTCAGAAATGTAAGAAAATCATACTCTGTTTAATGGCAAAGCTTCAAATACCATCCCTAACACCTGTGACCTTCAAACACTTACATCACGCCCTCAGCAAACTGCTGTATCAGACAGAAAATCAGACAACTCAGGTGGACTCCAAAATGTGTGAAGGGGTCAGTAGTTCTGTGATGAGCTATGAGGGATTTCTTCTAAATGCCCAGCGTTACATGTGAAAGGGAATCATCAGGCTACAGAAGAAACACAAAGGCAATCTGTCCTCACGACTCAAAAGAAAAGGTAACTAAATTTCTTCCCAAAGACTCCACCAACTCCACTCCTTCTTTGCTCAGGAGGAAAGACAGAGAAACGCCAGTAAATCACCAAGTTACCTTAGCTGCTCAACCATTCCTGCAACAAGGCGAGAAAGGAAGCCTTGCTCACACAGCCTCCTTACCGTGAGACGTTTCGAGGCATCCACTTCAATCATCCCCCGCAAAAGGTTCTGACAGTCGGGGGGGATAAAATGGGGCATGTGGAACACTCCACGCTTCACCTTCTCCAGCAGCTGCCGCAAGTTGTCGTCATCGAAAGGCAGGGCACCCTGCAAGGATGGGACAGAGCCGTCAATAGGAGAGAACTGGAGAGGGCCAAAGGAGAAAAGCCAAGATAAACATGGTGAGAGAACTGAAAAGAGGAAGTCAGTCATAATGAATTATTACAATGAGTGAAAAAAACTTTTCAGACATTGAAAATAAATAATTTCTTAGTGCTGCTGTATTTCCTCTAACATAGGAAACAAAACTGAGGACATTGCTTTTTTTATTAGACCTTTAATTAGAAAATGACTATGAGTACAAAGTAAAATACAAAATATGAAATTGCCTTTCCAGGCAAATTCACCAAAGATGCACGGAATCACTTAAATTCAGCTCAAGCTTTTGATCTGCTGGTATTCCTCCTGGGCATACTTTCACAGCAGCAATGTTTATCATCTCCTTATTTTTAATCTTCCTGAGACACATTTATTGCAGACATTGAAAAGGAGGTGAACAGCTTTTGAGAGACTTTCAGTAAAGAACATGCTCTTTCTGATGGAGCATTGAAATGACACAGCTGAAAGAAACCCCAACCAACACTAGCCTTTGGAAGCAGCAGACATTCTACCTGTTTAATATACTCCATCCAGTTCCCATGCTGTGGTCAGGTCATCAGTTCCTATTGCTTCCCTACTGTAGCTCACTTACATGAATGGCTTGAGGTTTTTTTAGCTGAAACTACATTTTGAATAGATCATCAGCTTGCCACAAAAAGCAGTAAAAGACCTATCCTTGCAGCAAGGACAAAAAGGAAAAAGAGAAGTTGAAATCTTCAGGATAACTCTACTGGCTGAAGCTGATACCCTTTTATAGCAAGTCTGCACCTTCCTAGATATTCTCACTTCCTTCTTTCACTGCCTAATTCTAGTAGGTGCCGAGCTTCCTTGATTTCCAGGATGGTTTGTGGGAAGCTGCAAGCTGTCAGCTGCTGTGATAATGAAGCTTTAAGTTGTCAGCTCTGGCACTGCTCTTACTACAGTGAGTAGTGCATCTGTATAGGCAATCCTGTGCCTATGGTTTAGGGAGACCAGCAGCTCCATTTACAGCAGCCTCAGGAAGCCACGTGATGGCAGCCACGACTGGGCACTACTACCTGGTGTGTGTTCATTCAAAAAGCCTTGAAGGCAGAGCCCCCCTGCCTCCGGTATCCAACCTCCCGAGTTACCTGCATTTTTCCTCTCCATTCCAGACTTAAAGGAAAATCAATTCTGATAGTTCAGTACTTTGGCTAATGCAATTTAAGCCCTGATGAAGTCAGAAAGGACGCTGTGTGGCATTTCCTGACGGTAACAGCTACACCTCTTTTATTACTACCATCTGCTATTATATCTTGAGAGTTTTTGCAGGGTTTGTCCTGACATAATTAACTGGCGAGCTCTGCACTCTCCATCAATAATAGACTTATTTCAATCATTTTTCAGGCTCATGTGTGTATGTAGGAGCAGATGAAGATGCAGCAACAGACACCAAATCTTGACAGAGAATCTCCCTGAAAATGAAAAGCCTGCTCCTACAAATCCCAACCATCTTGACACATTTTCTCTTCTGTTCTTACAAATTTAAGAAGTTATATTAAGAGCTTATTATACAGTTCTATTTTATCAGCTATGAAAGTAACTGCTCAGTGAGAGATGACCAGGTGCCATCTAGTGTGACAGTTAAAACTCTTCCCATGCAACATCAAGATAAAAAAATTAAAACGTCAAAAATGTCAGTGAATTGTAATGAGTAAAAAGAAAAAAAGAGTAGGATTGGTTACAGGAAATTAAAGCATCATACTGAGATTACTTCAAGGTATTTTGATTTGAGCCATTAGAAAAGAAACAGCATATCTTTTGATACAAAAATCCTCTAAAATTTTAAAGTATTAAAAAAAAAATAATATGCAGAATCTATCTCTTATTTTACACTGTACAAGTGCTTTTTTCAAAATAAAACATTTAAGTGAAGCAATTATATTTATTGATAAATGTACAAGAATATCAAAATTTTACTTCAGGCTTGTTACTTTTATAATTACAGATGATCAGCTGAACTATTTCAGATATAAAGCACTTAACATGCACATAAAACCTATATTAACATAGAATATTTTATCTGCATGTCGTATATGCTTATATTAACATAAACTACATTTTCCTATTTTATACTATGGAAATTGATAGCAAATGCCACGCCTATCTGCCTTCAGCTGGACACCCAGTTGTTGTATGTTTAGGAGTGTTATAATAGCACTGCATTCCAGAACAAATTCCATGGAGAATTGCAACTCTGATGAAAAGAAGGGTAAGTTAAAAGATACCACATTTTGAACACTAAAAGTATTACTGAGCCAGATGGAAACTAATTTAAACTTTGTACTACTGGCTCAGTTCTATATTCCCATGTGTACCAAATTAAAACGTAGCTCACTGCTTGCATGAAACAAAGATGAGGTTCTCGAGTCTTCTCTTGAAAAAATACTGCAGTTAATGTATGTGTGTACCTGCTGAAGCACATATATACATACAGCAGAAAAAAATAAACACATCCCAAACCCAGTCATATTCTGATCTCGTGAAGGACAACTTGTTTGAACCTCTCTGTATCCTGGAGTTGTCACCCTACACATCCTTTGCTGACATGGTGCAAAATCACAACACAGCAAAGAGCATTAATGGAGACAAGTTTTTGATGCCTGTCTATGCTCTCCTGTGCAGGGCAGCAGTGTTTCAAAGAAGCAGTGAAATATTCCTTATGCTTTTCCTTTGGGGCTGATGAAGAAATAAGACGAAAGGAAGCCACTGAGAGATACAAAAATAGAGGACTAAAAAAAAACCATCCGTACATGATGTCAATAGAATTGCCATTAAATACAGCAGCACTTTCAGATTTCTCTTTTCTTTTTAAAGGCTAGTGCAAGGAAGATGACTCACCACTAGCAACGCAAACAAAATGACTCCGCAGCTCCAGACGTCTGCTTTCCTTCCATCGTATTTTTCTCCCTGTGCAGCAATGACACAGAGGTTCAAAAGACTGATCACTAGTAAGTGAATTAATTATCCTTGAAGAATGAGAGAGGGGAGAATGGGAAACCCCATGTTTCAATTCAGCTACCTGCTTCCCAAGGTGGCCTTCCCACCTAAGAGGAGGGCACTACACAGCCTGCTAATGGAATTTTTGTGAACATCAGTTTACAGTCTTATCTGGGATCTGTGAGAAAAGGCTCAGAAGTGGGAGCACGGCAGGAATGGTTGACAATCACAAATTATCAGTTCTGGCATTTAAACAGAGTCAGAGGTGCATTAAGGACATCAAGAAGGTGAGTTTCCCTGCTCTGGTTCTTCAGGGAGCTTGTCACCAGCCACGTTATTTGCAAACTCACAGCATTGTCTGGACAGTCTCTTCTGTGTGCTTCCTGCTTGACTTTACATTAGAGACATGCTTTGGCAGAGGGCAATCTTGGGCACTGAAATCCTGGATACTTATTTTCAGAGGACAAAGGGAGAGGAGAGGGGAAGAATATTGTTTAGTAGAAACCAGTATCACTGACAGTCAACCCCAGCTCCTCTACTGAGATGACAGCTACATCAGAGACAGGAAAGCTGAGGGGACTGCATCCCTTGGGTCGAAAGATCAAATTCAGCCAGGCTCCTGTATTCTGTCTGATCACATGGTACAAAGGGTACTGTGAGAATAACACACAATTATTTCCCTCATACCATCAATGTGGCTTGATTCAGGGCTGAGCCAAACAACCAAAACTGGTTTCAGGTTCCTTGTGTCCTTTCCTTTCCCTCTGCCTTGGGCAGATTTCTCGTACAGGAGGGTTTATCTGTATACTTGCAATGAGTGACACTTCAAAAAATGTATTTATGTACACTAATATTAACCAACTTACCCGGATGACTTCAGGACAAGCATAATGTGGTGATCTGAAAGACAAAACAGTAAAACTGAGCATGTAACAGCCTGGTATTTATGGTTACATGCATTTCCATTTTGTTTAGCAGAATGATTATATACTTACTTATACAGAACACAAGTGTGCAAACCAGCACATCTTTCCTCACGTCAACAAGAACACATTTCTAACAAGCTCAGAAAATGGTCAAGAACAAGCATAATTTAAAACTCTATGGCCCTGCTATGAATTTCTTCAAAGCGAAGAATGAAGAGAAGGCATATTCTGTGAGTACAGAATCCCAGCTCTCTAATCCCACCTTTTAGCTTGGACTTGTATCTAATTAAAAGGAAGGCCCACACTGCAAAGCCTTTTACAGGAAAAAAGACAGATGCATCCCTTAACCATGTCCGGTATCTCTTCTGCTAAGGTGACTCTCATTTACTCCAGTGGTCACAAAAGCTGCCAATACATGATTTCAACATGCCTTTTTTTTGCTTTAAAAAAACTAAAAAAGATGGACAGTAGCACTATTACCTGGTGAGTTAATATATTCTTTTCACATCTTTCTACCCATATATCTCTTGTTTGATTCCTGGCTGAGAAGAGTTAATTACTTCAACTTGCCAGGTAATAATTTTAATTCCTAAAGATTATAGCCATGGCTATTTATTTTATAGCCTTCATTAAAGTAACTTGACAAGTAAAAGGGATGCAAACTGTCTGAAACCCATGTGCAAATCACGCTATTGTTTATACTGACACCTCCCAGCAGTCCCTGAGCCTGTCTTCATTTGTGCATGTGTTTCTTGTGACAAATGCAATCATGGCTGGGCAATACCTGTCTCACAAAGTAATGAGCAAACCAGAAGCACAGAGAGGTTAGCTTTGTGCTAGGATGCTATATTAATGCCCACTGAGACAGCCCATTAATTGAATTTCCATACACACTACACTTATGGCAAAATATCGTCCCATGGGCATGGAATGCCCTGATTTGGTATCACAGCTTTTGGCAGAGCATGACAATAAACTCAGGGTACACTTGGGAATGCAGCTACCTTGACAGCAAAGCCTACATGAGGAGAGAGAAATGCAGTTGATCCCTCACAAATTTTAGGAAAGGTGGAATTCAGCAGCTTAGTCCAATATTTAATATGTCAACCCTGGACCCATTTAAGAGATGGAGTATTCACAGGTGTTCTGACCAGTCTGTCTGCTCAGCAGTGCCTTAGTTTAGACTACATTTTAAAAACCTTGGTTCAAGAGTCAAAACAGACAATGAAAGCCAGAGCCTGACTCAGAGAGCTGGCTAGAGTTGGTCATCGGAAGACCAGAAAGAATAAGTCTTGTGTCTAGTGGGTAGGACAGACTACCCAGGCTCCCTGTGTAGCTCTGTCACTGACAGCCACAGAAACATGCACAAGGTTACTTAACATTTTTAAAAGCTGCAGCTGGCCCTGGGTTGAAAAAGGTGACCAGAACCTCACCATGAGTCTACTCTTCTGACTACACCAAGAGCAATGCCACCGCAGCTTTCACCTCCCAAGAGAGAAAGCGAGGCCCGAGAGAAACATTAAATTGCTTAACATTATGTACATGTTCCCAAACTTCCAAAATACATTGTTTCCTGTGAACTTACCTCTTTATAGCAAACCAAGAGCTGCACTACACCTATTCTTTTTAAAACCCCCAAGTCTAAACCACAAAAGTCACAACACTGGACTAACACATGATTTTGCAAGCTTTTAGAAGACCAATTATCCTTGAGAGAATGCATGACTAGTGATGTAATCTTTTTCTCATATCTCACAGTGGTGTAGAGTGTACAGGCCATCCCTAAGGCACACACAAATCACAAGTAAGGAGCAGCACCACAACTGGGACTGAAGCCCAGGCCTGACAAGTACAACTCTCACTAGTGCTGCACTGCTTACACAGAACACTGAAGGAAGGCAGTGTGGGAACTGTAGGGAACACAGTAATGCAACTGGAATTTGGAAAAAAAACACATGGTAGCAAAAACAGTACAAGGCTTACACAGATCAAGGATATTTGCTCAGTTTAGTCACCTCAGAACAGAAAGGCCAGTTCTAACATGTTCTGTATAACTGAGTCACATTAAGTTTGTTGGAAAATACATGGGGGGGTAAAAAGAGTGAAGACGCAATCTAGGTAACTGCTGAGCTCCTGCTACTTAGCATGTCTGAGTTTCTCACTCTTGCACGTATTTTAGCTTCTGCAAGGTACAGCTGCCTTTCCGTGTGAGTCATGAACACACACAGTACATTAAATGGCTACTACACGTGGTGCCTGTGGCTGAGCTTGAAACTTTAGCCAGACCTCTCAAATCCTGCATGGTATCCTGTGCAGTCCAAAAACATCCTTCAGTACAATCCGTTTTGGATGGCCATGGCACTGGGGTGCAGTGGAAGAGTTAGTATCTCAATTCGCAGTGTTCCTGAATTTTTATTTGTGTATTATGACTCCAACAAAGATTTCAGAACTCTTAATTGTGGGTGCTGAGCACTGCAACCACCTTGAAAGCTTCCTGTGCTAACATCCTTGAAAAGACAAATGAAAGTGCTGTGAAGAATTCAAGACAGGTACATACGTATTTACGTGTCCCACTAGCAAATGCCCTTAAAGCATTTACCTTCCTGAGGTCTGCTGAACTGCAGTGGAATGTGCCATATATCTTAAAAGGCACCACCAAAATTCTGCAGAAGTCTAGGAGACTGGGTGGAGAAAATGTTATAATAAATCCTTCGAACAAGTTGGATTGATTTGATCATTCAGCAGCTGCATTGCAACTGCCCAGAGAGCACAGGTTTCTGGCATTGCCATTCTAAATTCTTGCCAGCACACACTAGCTAGATATCTGAAGCATTATCTTGGCTAACAGCTTTAAAAGGGATCCTCCAGTCAGCCAGAATCCATAAAAAACTCATTTCCATGCTACCAATCACAGAGCAACTTCAACTGCTGTAAAGACAAAACTCAAATTTAATCAAAAATCTATTTATCTTTCTACAGAGTCATGAATATTTCTTTGGCTCTTATCACTAATTATTCAATATAGATGTGTCAAGAGCAACGTTCCCTGTCTCTTCCCCTAGGCCACCTCCTCATCATTCTGCTACATCTCTGTGCAGCAAGAGCCCCAGTCTGCCCTTGATAACAAATAAATATATCGCTCAGCAAGATCAAGAAACAGTTGCTGCCTGCGGGTACCGCTGCAAAAAAAGCAGCAATGTTGGTAGTGTTTATTTTCAGGGTGATGTGGATTTTCCAAGGATAGCCTGCCTGGGGCAGGAAGGGCTCTATGAATGGTCATTCACAGCTGTGACTCTAGGACACAATAATCTTAAGGATCTTAGGGGTCCTTAGAGCATTTACGAGGGATTTAAACCAGAGCAAATAAGACAAGAGAGCAATGGTGAAATCCAGAACAGCTCTGAACAGTTAAGTCAGGCATTCAGAAAGAAATGTTTATATCCTTGATGTATCTTTTCTGAATTTCATCTGAGAAACCAGAGGAGTAGTTCTTGATCTGTGCACATCAAGATACTGTGCAGCTGCAGTAGATCTGAGACAACCAGGGCCATATCTTCAGTGCAGATGTGATGTGCCTGTGAATTATGGCTGTTTTTATGTAGGATAAGAGAGATGAGCACCATGCACACACAAATCCATTGGGCACATATGGTTGATCTGGGAACACTCAGTAACTGCTTTGCCAGAAAAGTGATTGGTTGATCAAGAAGGACAGGAAAAGCTTTGTGATCCTACTCCACAGTGTGACAAATCATGCATTACACTGCCTGATGGGTTCCCAAGTCCCAGTAAAGATGAGTGTCCATGCCTTAGTCCTTTGGTCCCATGCCTTAAGATGGTACCATTTGGGGAGGAAGAAAAGGTTCTCTGAGTGCCATTCTTCAGGCCTCACAGACAGAGTTTCTGCAGAGAGGAAGGAATAAGAAGTCTCCTTTCCTCTGTTTTTCCTATGCATGAAGTTACCTTGATATAGGATGTTGTACAGCTGCAGAAAAATCCTCATACATCTGGCTGTTTTTGCTGTTGCTCGATCCCAGAGTCCTTCTTTCCCCTCTCTTAATCACTGTCTCCAAGCTGCCTTTCAGATACAGGAGTTACCCACTGGAGCAAAAGGCTGCCTCCGCTTTCCCCCTCATGCTGAGCAGCAAAGGGCTGAGATGAAGGGGAAGACCAGAGGAGTGGCAAAACAGATAAAGGGAATTCAGGAGAAGGACACTGGCATTCCGAGTAGAGAAAAGAGACAGCCACAGATCACAGAGAAAAGAAAGACAGGGAGAGACTAACGAAAGGTTCCAGCAGCAGTGGGTAGCTAAGGCTGCAGTGAAGGCAGGAGCTGTAGGTAAGGCTGTAATTAAGGCAGTAGGTGTAGTTAAGGCTGAGTGCTATACTGCCGTTAAAGCTTCAACTCAGTCTTTTACCTGTGGATGAGGAAACTCAGCATCTAGCCCTCAGCCATCTTACAGCTGTTTACTCCTCGAGAGCAATTACATTTTTGGGGAATCTGCAAATCAATCCATTAATTATCAGTTCAAATTTTAAACCTTAGAACCTTTAAGAGATCAAAATTTAAAAAATTAACAAGGCTCTTGTTTTAAAAGGGCATAAAGACTGCCAAATTAGGTATCAAAAAGTTAAGAACTGGTAAAAAAAAAGGCTGAAAATGTTATACTGTTCTCTGCACGTAAGTCAGGGGGATATGCTGCTGTGCCCAATGCCTCTTTTTTACTTGTGATTGAATTGGGAAGTCTAGCAATGTGAGGGAGCTTTAGCGTCAGTAAGGACAAGCTTGCAAGCATGCAGCTGATTGACGTATGGGAGAATCAAACTCTCTGTCCTGGCCAGAGAATCCTTCTGTGAAAGAAACTGAACAGGTGCCTTAAACTGAGATGCTCACAGGTAATTATGATTTGCCCATTCTCCAGTTTTCAGAATCACAGTGCTATACATCCAAAATTTGATTTCCAGCCCTTACAGGCAAGTGGAGCAGCAGCTGCAGCTGGCAAGCACTGTGTTCCCCAAGTAAAGGATTGTTACCAAGCACCAAGTATCCTGAGGTATTGGGCCCCAGAGTATCCAACTGTGCACTCAAAACTGGTTGACAATTTTGAGTTTCATTTGGCAGAATCTTGTGTCCTCATGTAAATGGAGATAACCAGATCAATGTGGCAAACATAATATGACAACAGTATAATTAATATTTGCAAACCTAAGACACAGTGATGAAATCCTACCTAGCATTCATAGCAAGGCTTACATGCAGTGTGCAGAAGTTATAAATGGATCCATAAAATGAATGATGAGGAAAACCCAAACATTAAATAGCTGTTTACTCACAAAAATACACCATCCAATCATCAAATGAGGCAAAGATTTGTTGAAAAAAACCTGTACAAGCTCATACTTAATGGGCATATCTTAATGTGCACAGACTAAGTAAACGTTACACTGCCAATCTGAAGAAAAACACATCTTAAATTCTCAGGGACTGATTTTGCAGAATCCAAGTTCTTTTAACATACCTTGTGATGTATTATAGGTGATGCTCGTACCAATGGTTACTAATAAGTTTGTCTCGTATTTCCCTTTACAATCCTCATTTTAAGTTCTCTGTAACTTACTATCAATTTAACAACAATTTTCCTTGCTTTTTGTCTGTCTCAGACTGGTTTCATGTACTTGTGTGCAATGCATGCTGTGTATGGGCTGAAACCTTTCCACTATCTAATTTAAACTAAATGTTTTTTCACATAAAGAAAAAGAGAAGGAAAAATTTCTAGTATCCTCCACTGCAAGGGGAAAACCTGAGTATTTATTTGCATTCTCTAGAAATTATGTTATAGAAATACTGCATTTCACTAGAAAACTGCAGTTCGCATTTACTAGCAGAAACTCTCTAGAGCATTAGGATCAAAATCCTACCTGCATTGATAACACTTCACAGAGTAATTTTTTTATCTGAAACCATGAGCTGCTGTGGGTGGGGTTACTACATGGTACCAAACTTTAAAACAAACTGAGTGCAAAACTAATGAAGTATATCTAGGACTGACAGCAACTGACTCAGACAACCAGGTATGGGAAACTAGAGCTGGAACCTACCGAAACAGACAAAAAGCCCTGGGATTTGGGGTCAAATATGGAGCAGAAATGAATAGGAGAAGTCAGCAAGACTGTGGCACAAATCAGAAAGGAGATGGGAATGGTGTGCTGCAAATGGAAGCTCTCAATGAGATGGGGTAAAAAGTACTAATTCTGGCATTTCCAGATACAAGAGTTTAAATTTGCAACCCTAACAATAATTGGATTTAGGACACTTGCATATGTTTTAGACACACGTACACATTTATTATAAGGGAGAAAGAATATGTGGCAGCATCATGTCACATAATTAAAATCAGAAATAGTGCTTGGACACTGAGGTGTATCTGCCCTCTGAATTATCTGCTCACCTCAGGTCTGCTGATACACCAAGGACTTGCTAAGATGGAGAACTGAAGCAGAGAAGGGTAATGCATCTTGTCCTAGACCACCGTGAATGCCTTCAGCAGAGACAGAAATCACGCTCAGATAACCTGGGTCTCAGACCTGAGGTTTAACCAAAAGGCACTCACTCTTCTTTCCCTAGAGTGACAATTCAGGATGGATTGGACAACATCTCCCACTCTGAAACACTGCAAGGCAGCACGCCAGGAAGAATCACTGTGAAAGAGAGGGGGAGTGCCTCTGCATGCCACTGCCTGGATGGGTAAAGAGGTAGAAGAGCTGAAGAGATCTAAAATAATAGAAACAGCAGCTTATCACATCTTTCTCTTCCTTCCTTGTTTGCTGTTAGCTGACAGATCCTCCCTGCTTCTGAAGGAATGAAGACGCTCACTGTATTATTTTGGCATTTCAAGGACCATCCCTCTGTTAGACTGCCTTGCTGTGCAATTTCTGTCATAAGCAGAATTAGTCCTGCAGAGCCTACACACAGCTCCTCTTCCCCTCAAGGGTCTAAATATACTAAAAAAACTACAGCTTATTCCTCTGTGCTGTGCGTACACAGGATTCGCACAGTACTAATTTCTATAATGGGGATTTGTTACAATCACGGCAGTCTGACAGCAAGGCCATCCTTACCTCCTTCTCCAACAAAAACACACGTGGATTGAACTTTTATTGTTTCCTCCAGGTAGGCTGTCAGCACTACAGAAAACCATGCAGACCTAAGGAGTAACTCCCAGAAAACACTGAGATATGCAGTTACATCATACCTCAGGCTACATGAGGCTACTCTTCATGAGGCCAGTCAAGGCTCTGTGGTAACCTAAAGACTACCCAAACTTTGCACTAAACTTAGCAGTTCACTTGTGATAGTAAAGAATTTTTGACTGCAGTCTCCCCGCTCTGCTGAACTGACAAAGTTAGCTGTATCACACGGCTCAGCCCCATCTGAGCCTCCCACTCTGACTGACAGAAATACCTGGAGACTCCTTGCTCATGACTGTCAATGGAAATGTTACAGTTTCATCTCATTATCAGTGTTCACAGTACGGATACAGCCATTCTCGAAATTAACTTATGGGTGCACGGAGGAGCATCTCATTAAAGCTCAGTATCTCAGCCATGATTCACTCTGTTTTGTTCCTTTTCATGCTGGCTGAAAGTACCAACTACATGGGTAGGTAAAACTATTGCCTTGAAAAGCTCTGAGGCTGGTTACTGTGTGTGCTCCAAGGGAAAGGGAGTCATAACTGGATTACCTTTCTCTGTGAACAGTGCGGCATATTGTTACATATTCCTTCCTTCCTTCCTCCCTTCACCCCCCAAACCAGAGAGATCACAAGACACCAGTATCAGCCATGCTGGGCTGCATGCCAGGAGAATTAATGAAGTGGTGTAATAGCTCACATGGAGGCCTAGTGACTGGCAACACACTTAAAATGCATCTGCAAGGCAGGAGATCATAGTGTTGCTGCTGAGTTCTGTTTATTACAGGCACATCTCTTCCGTTACATTGATTTCTTTATTAGTGCATTTTAAGGCCACAATGTGGGGGCTGGATCTGCTAGAAGCACGGAGGTTTGAATTCCAGCACAGCTTACGGGAAGGAAGCCTCCCTTTGAGACTCCAGATCTGGATGACAGAGCTCGGTGCTAACAAGAACAGGAACCCTACCGAGAGGCTCCCGAGGAGTCTGAAAAATCCTACAGGGCAATTGAGGCTGGGTTGGTTTTTATATTTCCTCTTTTTTTTTCTCAGGGAAGGAGGGGGAACAATTTTCTCTAGAAAATACAGACGCTTCGTGGCAACTGCAGGGAGGACTGCATTTCCTGATCTAGAGGGGAAGTTTGAAAGAAGCTGCAAGCAACAGATGTGCACAATCACAGAATAGTTTGGGTTGGAAAGGATCTTTAAAACTTAACTAGTCCAATGCCCCTGCAATGAGCAGAGATACATTCAAGTAGATCAAGTTTCTCAGAGCCCCATCCAACCAGACATTGAATGTTTCCAGAGAGGGGGAATCTACCACCTCTCTCAGAAACCTGCTCAGTGTTTTACCACCCTTAGTGTAAAAAACTTCTTCCTTGTATCTAATGCACATCGACCCTTTTTTAGTTTAAAACAATCATCCCTTGCCCTATCACAACAGGTACTGCTAAAAAGTCTGTCCTCATCTTTTTTACAGTCCCCCTTTCAGTACTGAAAGCTTGCAATCCAGGCTGACTAATCCCAACTCTATCAGTCTGTCCTCACGGGGAAGATGTTACAGCTCTCCAACCATCCTTACGGCCTCCTCTGGGCCCACTCTAACAGGTTCATATCCTACTTATGCTATGGACCCCCAAAGCTGGATGCAATGCAGGTCTCACCAGAGCAGAGCAGAGCAGAGAAGAGGGGCACCATCCCCTCCCTCTCCCTGTTGGCCACACTGCTTTGGATGCAGCCCAGGACACGCTTGGCTTTCTCGGCTGCAAGTGTACATTGCTGGCTCATGTCCAGCCTTTCATCCACCAGTACCCTAAGCCCTTCTCAGCAGCACTGCTCTGAATCCTTTCATCCCTCAGCCTGTACTGATGATACTGAATGTCTCCCTACCCAACAGGGCCTTGTAGTTGACCTTGGCATCACAGCTCCTTGCTTCTCATCTGTGCTGCTAAGAGCCCAGATCTTGACGTGACATGGACAGGTGAGGATGGGTAGGTCCCAGTTTACTCATCAACCAGCATTCTACCATATCACGAACTCCAAGTACTTTTGCTATTCATTATTCATGACTTGGAAGGAAAGCCATACAGCCTAGGACTGAGAGGCAGTGGCTGGGCTTTAGAGGGAACCACGATGGCTCCGTGTCTACCCTGAACTGCCTTGGCAAAGAGGAAAGACTAAAAAAACACAAACTGCAACCAGCTGAGGATGGGCCTGGGCTGAAGTCATCAGAATCACACTACCAAAGGCCAAGAAAAGTCAATCTGCATGGGAGGAAGTGGAAATCTGCTGGTACTGTCTGTTTTCTGAGCTTGCTGTTAAAACAAATTCAGACACAGCTAAAAGCTGGTGTAGTGGTGCCAGGCTGAAGCAGCTCGATGTAGCTGCTGCCCTTGCTACAGCTCAGAGCCACAGCCCCTGCACAGTCACCATGACACTGGGAATTGGGGAGCATGGTCCAGTGGTGCCCCAAGGCAACTGAATTCCCATGGAAATGTCTTTAGACTGCCCCTATTCCTCCAGGCAGGCTCCTTTGTACCTGCATTCATGCTCTGCCTGTCATTGCAAAGGACCCTGCTTCCTCCCTGTCACTCCTGCATGGGAGCTGACAGAAGCAGTGTGGAGCATGAACACAAACAGCTGCATGCAAGCAGACAGCCTAAACAGGACATGCAAATTCCATTTAAGAACCCTTGGATTAATTTATTTTTACATCCCCTAATATTTTTTGAAAGCCTCTTCTTAAAACAGTCAACACGACTGCTTTCAGTTTCCAAAAATTACATGGCCAATGAATGCAAACATACCAGTGTACACAGATGAATCCAAACCCGAAAGCCTTGACTTTTATATCTGTATGTGACACCTACAGCGGCCTCCTTTTCGCTGTAAAGCACTTAACTGTAAAGCTTCTTTTAGCTTTCTTCTACACTCTGTGCATCATATAAATTTATTGTCTTGCTGGGAAACACCAGTGCAATGTCTAGGTCTGCAGGCCTTTACCGAAACCCTTACTATAGACAACTTCTATGTCTGGAATCTGTCCCTCATTTTTGTAATATGCTTTGAGACACTCACCCACAACTGGTTTCTAACAAGCTGTCCCCAACCTGCAGCGATGCCATCCCGAAGTCTGCTATCCGGATGTTGTTCTTTTCATCCAGCAGTAGGTTTTCTGGTTTTAAGTCCCTGTGGCTGTAAAGAGAGGGTCAAAATGTGAGTTAAATTATCCACAACAGCTTCCCACTCCAAAACTTGTTCTTCACCCAGAACAGCATCCAGCCTGTTTTACTTTAATTTAGTTTGCTTTCCTGTCCCAGGCAGGAGAACACACATATCCAAGATCCAATCCTTGCAAGATTCTAGACCATATCCCAGATGCCCACTCCTTATGAATGCAAGGCCTGCAGTGTCCTGCCAGGAAAGTAACATCTTCAACTTCCAGTGATACCAACACAACACGAGGGAGAAACTGAGGGAAATAGTAGCAGGAGAATTTCAGCTTGGATTCAGGGCTGATACACTCTATCGTATGACAGCTCCTTAAGGTAGGAGGCAACACCGTCAATATATTCTGTCAATAACAGGAAAAAAAATGAGTGATATCTAGAGAAAAAACATTCTTGATGTAAATGCTACTACAAAAAGCTCCTATTAGGATTTGTTTACATAGGCATAAGGCTTTGAAATAATTTTGGGTAATTAGCTCTGATGGAGAAATCCCTTCAACTTAGCAGTGCTTTTAACTGAGGGTGTCAGTAGTGGGAAGGAGAGAGAGGGTTCCCTCCTTTCCATCAAAGCTTGATTGTCTTATTATTTGTCAACATGGGAAGAGCCAGGCAGCCACGATCTTCATGATGGCAACTCCTGCACCAAATCATATACTGACAAATGTATTAATTTCCATTGCTCACAGCCAACACCACCGTGCACCCATGTCTGCTTTTAAGTACCTAGGTGCTTCTGCACAACTGTAACATTCACTTGATTCTATATCCAAAGACAAAAATCTTGCACAAAATTTGTGATGATTGTGCTTTTTTTTTTCCTTTTTATTTGCAGCTCTTGCAAAGCCACAGAGATGAGACAAGCATTTCAGGCAGAGAAAGCTCTTTTCTCGGTTTGCTTATGAGTAGGCAAAATGACTGGTAACAAAAGGTCTAAATAGCAGCACCCAAATGGGCAGGACTGCCAGCTTCTGTGGACAGGCAGAACACAAACCTGTGGGAAATGGACATCCAACAACACTGAGTGTCAGGCAAACAGCACCCACTTGCAAAACCTTGCAACTAAAAGCACTGAACAGAAACTGAACTCAGCAAAAGAACCAGGTGTCAGGACAGTCAAGTGACACCAATCATGGAAGGCAGCCTTATGTTTATGCCATTTCCTCTTCACTTTTTAAAACATTCCTCTAACACTCCTCATGCATTCAAGTGTAATTCTACCCCTACACAAGTGTAAAGGTGGACAGTCTCTTCCCTCTCAGAGGAACATAAGCAGCATGACAAGGTCTTGGAAATTAGATCCTTCGATCTGAAGAGGAATGATCAGTTAGAGACAACTTGTAAATAACGCAGGTAAATTCCATGTAAAACCAGAGCACATGGTAATAGGATACCTGGGGACTGTAACAATTATTTCCAAAGGAGACTCTGGACAAAACAGCACACATTCAAAGCAGTTACTGGTCATCCACCTCACTGAGACCTATGATTTGTTCTCTCTTGCTTTTTAAAATTTAGTCTCCAATCTTGCATAGATATGATGAACCCTTTGTGTTAAAATGGCCTTGCTAACAATGAAAAAACAAGCCTGTGGGTAAGAATCATGATTCAGATTTGTGCATCTTTTCATCTGCAAATGCAAAAGGTGCTTTATCAAATCAGTATTTCTCATAGAAATCCAAGGTTTGAGATAACGGAGACAGAAGACTTATTAGCTCTATAATAACCATCAAGATAGTCATAACTAGTTGACAAAAAACGCAGGAGATGAGTGACAAGGAAAGGTTCCAAAGGCAGTGAATACCAGTTAATGGCCAGGAAATGAACCCCTGAATGTCATCATCAAGGACAGCAGTCCCAGACAAAGGCAAGATCATCTAAACCTGCCAAAGTTTAACATACTCCAGTTCCAGCAGTGAAATGGAGTGAAGAGCCCACAGTTCTAAGGCAAGTGAGGAAAGCTGGATGCTAATGAGACAGTAGTGTGTGATTTCATCCTTCCTCCAGCAGACATCCTGGACAGTTCTCATCTTACAACTGCTTTCATTAATGGGAAGACCTTATCCAGCTGGGGAGGTGTGCTGTAGTTCCCCTGTCTGAGAACCAGGGCTCAGCAGCAGGTAACAGTCCCTGTAATGTGAGCGCTGCTTGTTTGATGCTGTGAAACAAGAAAGCTCCCCACAGCTCAGGCTGAGTGTGTGTCCTTCTGCTGTGCCGGGTTTTTCAGTGCCTGTAGTCGTCTTTCAGCCTCGGCAATTGCTCCTGGCTGAGGGCTGAACAGATACATGGTATAGAAGTTAAGGGTGCTGCTGCCTGTGCCTGTTCCACTGCTTGTGCACTGCATGATATGGTATGATTCACATATATATTCAGTCTGTAGCAGGCATACTGCTGACATGTGACTTTTGTACCTAAAAATTGAATCCTTTGCTTATCCCAAGATTGTGTGGCTCATTTGGAGAGAAGGAATGACCAAGGTGGAGCACGACCTAAGTACAGGACGTCCACAAGCCTGGATGTACACTCACAACAAAACATCTTATTTCAGGAACACGGTGCAGCGAAAGGAAATGCAAAAATGCTCCCTGTCCATGACTAAAAGCTTCCAGTCTTGCCAGACAGGCCCCAGATGGAGCACAATGTATGTGAACCTTGAACCAGCCCCACTCCCCGCCCACTAAGAGGCAGTGAAAGGGAACGGACACCACCTTTGAAAATCGAGACAATATTCAACTGTGGAGTCTCCTTCTCCCCATGTTATCCTGTCTTCCCATCAGCTGGGATCCACAAGACAGTTTTAGGCCCGGGTTTTTAGGGAGAACCAAGTGGGGAAATGCCACTTTTATAGGAGGTTCCTATAAAGTGGCACATATATTGTGGGGGTTTTTTGAGAACCACTGCAAGAAAGAGAGGAAAAAGGGGGTACCACCATCCACATTCCAAACATGGAGTAAGCTTCACCCCACTGTGCTGCACAATGCTTTTCCATGGATGATGAGTCTGATGGAGGTCTTTAGGCAGAGGTGCTGACCCAGCTCCCTGAGAGCATTTTGAAAGCCTTACATTGGGGTCTGGGCATTTGTGAGACTGGGATAGTGTGTGTGAAAGTAAAACGAGTAGCAACAGACCTTAATGTGTTTCTTTTCTTTTCTTCCAGACACTAATCAAAATAAAACCAAGAAAACTTATCAGCTCTTCACTATAAATTATCACTTCACTGAGCAGAGAGGAGAATTGTTACATTTATGGCTGCCTGGCCCCCAAAACACAAGAACAGTTTTGATATAGCAGTTTTGTATCTCCCTGGCCCTTCTCCATCCCTTTTTCAAGACAGTCTCTAGTGCCCAGTATGGATGGTTAGCATAGGAATTTCATGGCAGCCTCAGCACGGATTCTGAATTTTGGCAGCAGACTCTTGGAGATCAGGGTGCCAGTGGGATCAGGCAGTACTTGCACATTCAAGCACAAGAGAATTATATGCCCCAGTGAAAATATTCCTCTAGCTGGAGCACTTCTCTGATACCCATTTTGGGCCACTTCGAATTTGCCGAGGCAGCATCCTGGGGATAGGAGCCAGGCCAGGAGTTTGCACCAGAGCGGCAGAACCAACATCACTGCCACTGGGAAAGAGACTTCCTCTCTGCATTTGCATTTCCCATCTTTGTACTCCCAGCTTTTCAAATGCCAGGGGGAAGGGAGAGGAACATATGGGAATAGGGAAGGCTTGTTATAATTTACCTTAAGAGCCCAGCAGCCTGGACTGCCTAATGCACTCAAATTTGAAAAGAATTCTCTTGTGCCAAAATGAAACAAAACAAAACAAAACAAAAATCCCACTGTATGTGGTAATTACTTGGCATTAATGGAACAGTGCAGAGTAAATGCATTTAATTTGGTTCCATTCCAGCTGATCTCTCTGGCTCTCCATGTCTTATAGGACCGCATCAACTCCTCTCTCTGCAGGTGAACAGAGGACCTGTTACCCTTTCCTTGTTCTAAAGGCTCTAAAGCTGCAGGGGCTTTATCACATGGCTGCAAAACCAGAAGAGAAGAAAGCAGCTTCTTTTCTGACAAACATGGCAAGCTCTCCAATTGAGCCTTGTATATACTGAGAAAGAATTAAAAAGAGAAATGCAGGACTGCAGGAGAAGTCAGTGTAACCCTGATCCATAGTGGCCAAGGACTCCCAGAGCTCCTCAACCAAGACAACAGCACAAAAAGTCAGCCTCTGGAGGCAGCATCCTGAGAACTTTTGAAGGGAGAGTGAAAGGGAGCTGCGGAGCAAGCCATGGCAGGGGAAGCACACGCTGTCAGACTCTGCAACACCCCTCTTTCACAAGTTACAACAAAGGCTTTACAATTTCCTTGCAGCATAAGATGGATGCGGAGAGAGCTCTGAAAACACTGTTCCATGGAAATGGGCACCATTCTGGGAGGTAGTGCATGGAAAAATAAAGGCACAGATAGGCATTAACACGTTCCAGCTTCCCACTTACACACTGGCCACGCTTGCTTTCTAGTCACTGCCAGAGATGCTATTCAGATAGCTCCTTTAGTTCCCTCCAGTGCTTTTCCAGTCCATCCTCCTGCTCTGAGGATATCCCTGTACCTGTACTGCAACAATTACTGAAGCAACACAGTCTGCCTGTCACCCAGGGCTGCCTGAAGAATTCTGGTGTAGGAACAGACTCTAGATCTTGGATTCAAAGGAGCTATGTCACCTGGCATGAGATGACAAACGAAGCCATTATTTTAAAGTGATGTTTGAGCTGAAATGATCATATCAGTTTCTATGACAACTCATTGTAGGTCACGGATTTCTAACCCAAGAAACCTCTTAATTGGAGTAGTTGCACGTCATTTGTACTAATCAAATTGTTGGCTACTTTGCAAATGCTTTCCTCACTGACCCCAAACTCCCAGTAGGGCCAGACTACAGAATAATTGTTCTGCAGTATGCCTCTGAAAGTGCCTGATGTGAGGCAAATAACTTATCAGTAACAATTAATAGCATGAAAAGCATTATTTTAAATTTCATGAGCAAAAAAAGCCTTTAATCTTATTTTCTCTTGCTTCTGCAAATCAGATCCAAACATTTAAGTTGTATCTACCTACAGAAGATTCTTGGTCTATAGCCATGGTTGCTATGCTCAAATTTAGTAAGCTTTCACAGAATTCTGCAGAACAAGTAAACATAATTATACCTAGGAAAAAGGACAACATCTATAAACATATCAGGAGTCCTGGGGAAGGGTTTGTATGCATAAAACATTGCTTGCTTTTTAACAATTATTTCCATTGATCCATTAAAATATATTGTTTCTCCCTGCCAACCTCTCCTCAAAGCATATATTCATGTATTTCAAAGCCAGAACAGCCTGTCAGGTCTGATCACCACTCCTGCACTTCCCAGAAAATGTTACCTGGTTATGCTTACAGTAAGACTGCCATTTTTGAGTTTCCAGTGGCTTACATAAAGAAGAAAACTTACAAAAATACATATTCTCTGATTTTAGCTGAGCTGGTAACTTTGCCTTTGGCATTGCAGCTGCTGCACTTGATGGGTTTTCTCCAGTTTCCTGTACAAGGGATATCTGAAAATTCCTCACCATTTTACAGTGAGTCTTGAGCAGAGAACTGAAACTCCTGGATTCAGGTAATGATTGGTGAATATCAGCTTTCAACGGGAGAAAAATGCACCCTTCTCACTTCTGATGGGTGGCACAAAAACTTGAAGGCTCAAGTACCAGAAAAAAACCCCCAAACCAGCAAGCAATCTTATTAGATTCCACAATTTCCAGACCAGTTTCACATCTGGAGGCCTTGAGTCATGATTTCAAAGTGTCCGTCTGCTGGAGTCTGCAGCCTTTGACAGACCCTCCCTGCAGAACACCCCAGCATGTTCCTTATAAAAGAAGCAGGGCAGAGCAGGAATTACGAGGGTGGCACTACATGACAGAACATGGCAACTGGCATTCTTCAGCTCCCTCTGTTTCTCAGAGGCACCCCAGATTTCTCCCTAAAAGCATGCTTTCCTTACTGACAGTGCTCTGCAGCTCCTGCCTGCAGGAATATACATACCACAGATTTCGGCACTGCTGCTGTGAAATCTTGAAGCGCTATTTTATGAGGAGCCTTTCCCTCCCTGCACTGAGGGAAGAACACGAGGCGAAGCCAAACAAAGCTCNGCAGCCAATGAGGCGCCCGCCAGCCCGCCCCGCCCGGCGCTGCAGCATTCCCCACAGACACAGGGAACGGGCTCTTCCCGAGGAAACCGAGANTTATTCATTGCCTCAGCCCTCTCAGTCACACACCCCCATGCACACACAGACACTCTTCAGCAAGAGCCTTCCTTGCGTGTACTCAAACAAGCACAGCCTCGGGCAATGGAAGGAGAAAGGGCGCTCGTAATTGTCATTTATCAATATTCATAAAGAACCTGCCTTAACCCTTCTTGTGCACNACTGATTCCTGCAGGGAATACAGCCGGGCACTGAACCAGCTGAGAGCTGCCCCGCGCTACGGGGGCAGCGCGCTCAAAAGGGGCTATTGATTCGGGGCACCCAGCGGAGGTACCCTAAAGGCCCTGAATTTAGGAGAGCNAAAAGAAACACAAAATGAAACGCAACCAAAATAAAAATAAAATGAAATAATCATCTCACTGCTCATTACCGCAGGGGATTTCCTCTCAATGTCACCACTGCCCGCGCGGTAATTGGCATTATCTGTTATCTCTGAAGCCATAATAAGGTTTGCCACGGGGCATTTTCTGTAATCATATTTTCATTTGTCAGCTCGCGAGCCGCAGCCAGCCAAGCGCGGCCGGGCCGGGCC